>JAPZDY010000005.1:346523-357200 GCA_029783645.1 Ctenochaetus hawaiiensis | reverse complement strand
TATATTTTTTCCAAAAATGGGCCTATTTTCAAAAATTTTGAATAATTATTCCATAATTTAATGAGGGCCCAGTTCTGGGCCCCCCCTCTGCCCTGGGCCCGGGACAACAGACCCGTTTGTCCCCCCCTGTCGGTGGGCCTGCCTTTGACATTTAACAAATTTAAAGAACAGTATTTATTATACTGCTTTTTCCAATGTTTTAACTTTGTGTCAAATTCAGTAGAAAAGTTTAGCATTTCTGTTAAGTCAGAAGCAGGGTTTAAGCTCTAAAGAGGGCAAAACTAGCTGTTTAGCATTTAATAGGTTGGAAGAGTAAAGCAACTTTCTACAGAAATGGTTCTGATCATTGCTTACTATTGTTTTTAGTCAGTCAGATGAAAAATTACATTGCTTCTTGAACCAAATACTGCAAATACTACAGCAGCACTTTATGAACAGCAGGACCTAAGAGAGTACTGGTGCACCTTCAAAATGTCACTGAAGGAGACACAGCCAAGTGTGCATATCTTTTTATGTATCTCATGGTTTCATGGAGTGTCTGTATCCAGGTGTTTGCAGAAGGGCTGGGAGGCCTTTAAGATGCCTATCTATGCTTTACGTGTACTGGGGCCCATAATCAAATATAAAAAAAATGCAAATTTTAAACCATCTGCTTTCATTCAATCAACACTGTACTTAAAAATGGACAAGCCACTAAGGCACATTTCAGTGAAAATTGAGAGATCTACCCACAAAGGTTACTATTTTTACTTTGTTTTTTTTCAAATGTCATAATGTTTTCTTACAAATTTCACATTAACTGTATCTAGTGTACCATCATGCCAAGTGTACCCCTATGCACTCTGTATGTTTTAGGATGACTCCCTCATAAAGTCTCTGCATCCTTTACCAACTTAATCCATCCAGCCTGGATGGAATAAGTCACAAAGGCATGCTAATGACTGTGTTATCCTTTTCTTATTGATACAAGCCTAAAAATAATACCCTCCTTATTAAACTTCATGCAGGTGACACACACAGACATATGGTTGACCTAGAGTAAACCCGGGGTATTTTTGCTGTAACAAAAGGTCAGAGTTGAAGTGCCAGCTACCAGCAGTCTGTCAAGTCCTTACTTCTGCTTTCACATCAGCCCTTTAGTTTAGCTTAACATACACACAGTAAGAGGGGGCTAAATAAAACACTGAGACAAACATGAGATCTGCATTTTGGTTAGTTTTCCCTTTGCAAAGACTATCTGCAAGAAATTCTGACAACTAAAAAAAACAACCCGTTCCCTGTCAGACAGATTGACAGACAGGCAGCTGACCTCACACAACCAAAGTACGTGACATAATGGGCTAGAGGAGCAGTCACTGTAAGGGATGGACACTGTCAAGGGGACGGCATTGTGGAATAAGTGTGAAATCTTTCTCTTTTCCACTGGCTTCAGTGTTTCATAGTGTAAGAGGCAGAATAAGACAAAGCAGCTAAGAGGATGCAGGGATTGAAGGGGGAGTGAGTGAACAAGCAGAGTATAGCTGACAGAGATGGAATGATGGAAATTAAGAGCACATGACAGAAGGTTAGAAGTGTCTCTCTGCTCTATTCTTTCTGTGGGTGTTTTTGTGTGTTTGTGTGTGGTTAAAGAATGCTGAGGCCTCCATTTTCATTGGTAATGACATTACAAGCACCTGACTGCCACTGTGACTGACACTTAGTGACAGACTTCATTCCAGAAAAAAGTTGAGTACTTTTGGGCCTGTCATTCATTAAAAAATGCTACTGAGGTGCATTTGCTTAGGATTATAAATGAACAAACAAATCAAACGGTAGAATAAACACAATAATAAAGGCCATTATTTCTCACACAGGATTACCAGAAGTAAAAATGCAAGAATGACATTATATTAAATTTAATATAGTCCTACATACAATAACAATTTTGGCTTTGCTGACAGTGTGGGTTGGGACAGTCCTTCAGTTGGCTAACCAGTTTTGTTTAGACTAATTTATCTCAAAAATATTATATTGATGGCCATGTAAATTTGTACAGATATAGATACAAAAATATTCAACTGAGGATGAATCTTACTGACTTTTCTTTTATCCCCATCATAAGAACTAATCAGCAGCATTTATAGAACTAATGACTTCCCATCCATTTTCTCAGCCCTATTTTGTATTTGGAGTATAAGAAATTATGGTGTGCTAGCACTAAATTAAGAGGTGGCTGATACCACTCAGTATATGTATTAAAAACACAATGTTAGCATGTTAGCAAGCTAATATTGGAATTTACTTTTATGCACAGATCTGCTGAAGTACATTTTTACCAATGTGTAAGCATTACTGTGGAGTCTTGTATTTTATATCAATTTGTGGAAAACATTCTTAATCTTAGCAGTCTTAAAATTGAAATATTCAATGTGACTTCCCTGATTAAATATAGTTAATAAGAACTGAACCACTTGTTGTACTACATCTCTTGTTTCTAGATAAAGAACTTGTTTCATGCAGCTTTTTTGTATTGAAACTATTGTGACATTAAGGTTTCTTCTTCCCTACTATAATACATATACTCTGAAACCCCTCTATCTATGCAGCAGGATTTTTTTGCATTTAACTTATTCCTTTGAGTTTCAGTTGGAGAGCACACAATTATTGTATATAACATTGCTTACAGAATATAATAGGTCACAATTTATTTTCTTATATGACTCATGAAAGTTTTTTTGACCACAACAGTCATATTCTTCAATCAAAATGCAATAAATTTACAGTACTTTCACAAAGGTGAAGGGGATTGCTGGACAGTCATTTTGCTGTATGAACAGATTGATGTGTGGGTCATCTCCTTCACTTTGATGCTTTTTTGGGGCACGGAGTGGAAGTTGAACCAGGAGAATGATGAGTCGGTGGATTTGTTCCTGCTGAGAGTCGAAGCTTTTCTGCGTGGGAGAGTTGCTTTCTTGTCTCTCAGAGCCCCTTTCCTCACCCCAGTCCCTCCTCTACCCTCTCTTTCACTCTCCCTATTCTCTACCGACATACTGGCTTAGAAATGAGGAGTAAGTCCCTTTATTTCAAGAGGTTTGGAATTAGTTTGTCTCCTAGCAACACCCTGTACAATACAACATGGTTTTGTGTGAGACAGAGACACAGTGTGAGAGTGATGTGTGTGTAAGATGTGTGAGAGACTTTAGAAATCAGTTGATTTGTGTGTGTGTATTCGCGTGTGTGTGCGAGTGCGTGGGTGTGTGTGCATGTGTGTGTGTGTGTGTGTGTGTGCCCATGAATTAATCAGCTGAGAACACTTTCCACTGTTGTGCATGTTTGGTGGGTTTTCTCTCATGTGGAAACCTGTTCCACTCTACGCGTTGTCTTACTCCTGCTTTCTTCCATCCTCAAACACACACACATGCACGCACAAAAAGATATATTCTTCATTGACAACAGACAGCATTTCCTCCCTTGGTTGACATTACATAAGCCCTAAGAAGCTGAATGGAAACTGGTGATAAGCTGGTGTTTTATCACGAGGACAGAGGCAGTGACCATGAGAGTCTGGGTGGGACATACTGTCCATGGGTGTTTAAATGGGAAAGAATATCATCTAACAACCATCCTGACCCCCAAGCCCACCACCACCACCCACATGGCCACTATAATGTCTCCAACCTTGGCTCAAAGCTAAGATATAGGTTACAGTGTGGAAAACCTCCACCAGTGACACCAGTTGACAAATGTAAACTGATATAATAATCACAATACAAAAGTAGAGTCTTTCAACTTATTTTGGGGCCAGGCCTCCTGTAATCACTTCTTCTGAGTGGTTCACTACTTTCAGATGTAGCTGAAACTAAGGGCTTTTACTGGAATGGAATGGGTTAAGTTACCATAGCTGGAACTGTGAAATTTGAGAAGTGACGGGAGAGGGAGAAGAAAGAAGAGATTTCTGGGGACCAAACAAAAAGAGGAAGACCCAGAGTGCTACCCTTTGCCCTCCTCCTCTCTTAAAGCTCTTTGCTTCTTTCCCGGTATAAAAGAATTTCTTATCCTTTCTATTTTCTTTTTCTTGACTCTGTGTTTAGTCGACAGCCTTCACTTCCTGATGTTTACCGCACTGTTTGGGCTTATAAGCAGCCTGTGACTTGTCTCATGTATGAGATTACGGTTGAGCTCCTGTGACAGAGTGTGTTTTTTGGCATTTTTTTGTTTTGTTTTATTTGTTGTTGTTGTTGTTGTTGTTGTTTTGTTTTGTTTTTGTTTTTTTCCAGGGGACTCATTTTACAGTTACACAGCTCCAGAAAAGGTTCTTTCCCCTCTGGTGTTAAAGCTCAGCAGTAAGCGTTTCCCACTTCCTGTGTAACGCTGAATCAGCCTCAAAGAATGTACGAGCACTGACTCACACTTCCTCCTGGATATGACAGAGCTTCCTCTTCTCCGCCAACTGGTTTAGTCCTCCTCTCCTCCCTCCACCCATCTTCCTTTTACTCCCACCACCACCCCCAACCTTCCAACCTCCTTCCTCCAGCAGCTGAAGGTTTGAGAGGCAACCCAGAGTGGAAGAAGTGACTCCCAGTTTGGTGTTCACGTATGTTTGCTCAGAAGCAGAACATTGTGCGACTGGAGTATGGCACTGTGGAGGGATAAGTCACTCGTCTCAGTCATCAAGCATCTGAGTCATTTGAATTTAATTTGTCCGGTCTATATTTAGATCTTTCAGTCTGGCCTTATGATCATTCATAGGAGGAGAACAGATGGGTCTCTGTTTAATCGCTCAAGCTAACAACTGGTCCATCATTGACGTCTGCTTGCCAGGTGAACTGAAGTTCAATTCTTATTTAAACAGTTCACTGAAAGCATTGTCAAGTATAGACGGTTATCATCAATAGATTGATAATAATCACAAATTACTTCAATAACATGGATTATACCATACATTAGGTAAAATATTTTACTTATCTACTGACAGCAGTATCAAGCAGAGAGGATATGTTTATTTGCAAATTTGTGAGACATCTGCCTCCATGCCACCACAATGAAGGTAAGCAGAAATTCGTTTAGGTCCTCACAGTGTAGAAAAAATACATTTAATGAATGCTGCATGTCCACTTCACTCTTGTAATGCCTATTATCCATGACACTTACTCTCAACTTTTTATTGAATTTAATAGTTTTTGTAAAATAAAATAATTCCCAGCGTTGGGTTCCTTAAAACCTTTATGTTCTTGTAATTTGTGTGAACAGACACTTTTAATTTAAAATAAATATATGTCAGGCTGTGTGACAGCAGCTCTCATTTCTATCAAACAAATTTTTGGTAGTTTGTTTTCCCATATATGTGCCTTTAAACTTAAAGATGTTCGAGCCAGTGAAGATTAGTTTTACTAACTGTCATACAAAGGGAAACAGTCAGTGAAAAAGAAAAGTGGCAAACAAAAGATCCTCATTCAAAACATAAGCATTTTGACAAACTTGGTTTTTATTATTGTACTGATTATTCATATCTAAGTCTTGTTAGCCATTTTATACTGACTATTCCCTTATTTTCATTGTCTGATATAATATTCATTTAGAGTTTAAATGTGAAGTGAAGCAACAGAGGACAAAAAGGTTTTTGTACGGTACATTAATAAAGCAAATTCCTTTGAATAAAACTGAATAGAAATGTCTGATTTACAAAATCATTAAGAGGTTGGTGATCAGTAGTCTTAGAAAAAAGTACATGTGATATTTGTGTGTTCTCTATAACAGGAGATGAAAATAACCATGAAGAATAAAATGTGACCCTGACAAGGAACTCTGCTGTGTTTTACATCCCATCAGTCTCATCTGTAAAAGTAGGCCGTTCTCCGACTACTCAAGTGTGAAACGGAGGTCTTTTTCTCTGAGCACAATGGAAAGTTTACCTTGTGATCAAGGTGCGCTACTGTGCTGATTATGCAAACATCCCACAGCCAGCAGGAGCTGGTACACACACCCACACACATGCATGCATGCATGCATTCACCTGACTCATGTATGACGTCACATATGACCAGTGCCTCTGTGAATACAGCAGGACCTGAGGCAGTGAAGGTGTGCCTGTATGTGTATGTGTGAAAGTGGGTTTTGGGTGTGGGTGTCTATCCATGCATGTGCTCTATGAGTTGTTTGTGGTGTTTACACATAACAGTACGATCGTAAGAGAGTGTATCACACGGCAGGGGAACTGGGAAACAGCAAGCACTAAGAGGAGCTGGTGATGTCACACAGTCATAATCAAGGAAAATGTTGTGCAATACCTGCGTCATTCTGCACCGGGACAACAGCAGGTCAAAGCTGGGAGCAGGCTGGTCAACCTCTAAACAACATCTGTCATATCGGGCCCACAGGCAGCACAGAGGCAGCGGCGTAGTGCTGCTGCTTAGTCAAGGACCGGTGACTTATACTGCATTACTAGGTGGAAAGCACCGTACTGTCCTGCAAAGCCAGATAATTTGATGACTGTTGGAGGCACTTCAGATGACCAAATAGTGTGGTATGTTTGTAAAAGGAAGTAACACAACCCCAAATTCAGCTGGCTCTCCTATATCTGTTCATTAAACACACACACACACACACACACACACACACACACACACACACACACACCTACTTTGAGAGAGACAATGATGGATTCTGTCCATTCCAGTCAACTGAAAAATTATACTTCATGTTAATTCTTCTCTTCTCAGAGACTCAGACCAGACCAGTAGTGAGTCACCCAGAAACAAGCGGGTAGAAATAGGATGCATTCTGGCCCATAGTCCAGGGCAGGTGAAATGATGTGATGAGATTATGCTGTGTCAACAGAGTCTTGAAAAAAAAAACTCCTTTGTTCACATCTGTCAGAGCAGTGGAGTTTCCCTCACTTCCCAGGTAGTGCAGGTAGTGCTGCACCTGTCAAAAAGAACGTTGCTCATGACTTGAACATAGAGAACCTCAAATTCACCTGAATGTTGTTGCTGGAGTTTAATAAAATATCTTTTTCTACTTTTAAATGCTCCTTTATCAATTTATCATTACTCGTCATTACTCACTCATATTTAAATTAAACCTTTCCTCTTGTTTAATTTGCAAGACCTTTAATTTTTTCAGAGCACCAAAAATGGCCACCGTGGGTTGATCTGACCACTGCTAGACTGACCTCTCTGCTGATAATTGTTGGAAGAGTCATAGTGACTCAAGTTAAAATTTGAATGAATTTCAAAATTTTGGACACTTGTGTCCCAATAAGATTGCAATCTGCCTTTGACAGAGACCTCATTTCAAAGTCTGCATGTATGAGAGTGAATTCACAGCTCACAGACACAAATCAACTGGAGGACTATTTTGTCTTGTAAGTTCAAGTGCCAGCCTCAAGCAGGGAGTTGTTTTCCAGTGGATATAGAAGATGAGCTAGCAGTATTTGTGGACACTGCCACCATGTGGTTTCACTTATACTTGAGAGCTTCGTGACAACCTGCTTCTCCATCTCTTTCAGCAGAAGACTGCCATGAGCTTCAATTGTGTAAGAATAAACCTAAAAACCACAAGTTGGATGGAATTTTTGATACTCTGACAATAACATACAAAAACAGTGTCTAAAAAAATCAGCGCCAAGATTTTTGTCAGTCTATGCATAAAGTAAGCCAACTCCATATATATTAACTGATTATCAGAGAAGCAGAGTGCAGCTTTGTTATTTAGTTTACATGATAAATGTACACAAAGTATGATTTTTACTAAATATAACCCCTTTAGAATGGGTACTGTAAAGATGTAAGGGAGAACAGAGAGAGTGCATATCCTAATAATCCCTTTGTATAAAATGGTTAAAAGAAGATTTAATTGATTCATAAAAATTACTGTTAATATATTTATGGGCAGTGCTTATGACCAGTTAATAACACTGGGTCAGTTGGTGTGAAAATTCACCAGGGTTTTCATGTCATGCATCAGACCCTAATAATCTTGTCTAACAGTTATTGGCTAAATCATTATATAACAATGTCAGATAAAGGCAAGATCATCTGTTGCTAATTCTAAAAGTATCATGCTAGTTAAGTCAACAGTGGAAGGAACAACTTGGAAAACCACAACACAGATAGACTGAATAGATAAATAATTTAATTCTGTACATTTTTAAACTATGAGTCAGTGCCAACTCACCACCCACTAATTCCACCTAATATTCTGTTGTATACAACAGCATTTTCCAGTAGCCTGATGAGGGACGGTGGTAATGTCATGTCTGTCACATGCCAAAATGACAAATCCTCTTCCTGTGAAATGACGCTTTGCCTGAAAAAATATCTTTGTGGTTATTAGCAATTAGCCTCTGGAGGCGAAAGGGCAGGTTTGACTTGACGTTGCAAAGATATCAGAGATTGAACTGTCTCCCTGCCTGTAAGCTTTATGAAGTTTGTCAGTGTTGAAAGCAGAGGAGACCAGATAAACTCATCATCTGAAATCATTGGCTTCCTACAATTACAAGTAACTTGTTCATTTTTTCAACCAACAGCTATGTTCAGAGACAACATGTCTTTGTGTGATTTTAACACTACATAAAAGGGAAGCTGTCATAGTCGAAAACATAAGCAATAGGTTGGAAATAAACACGTAATTTTTTCTTTTTATGTGTTAAATATCAGTAATTTGGAAGTTTGAGGGTGGGTTAAATAGCCATTAACCCTAACTCATTATTTAAAAAGAAAAACAAAATAGTTTAGCAGAACATTTCCCATTGAATTTCATTTGCTGTTGCACATAAGTTAAACATTAGAATCTAAGAGGGAGGACTTAACCAAACCTTTCTCTAGTGAGCGTCGAGTCATTGTTTAGCTGTCAAGCTCATGACTTTACTGTCTTTGGTTGACTCTTGCAGTAAATCTTGCTTATTGTTTATGTTTTTTCAGCAGGTATTTTCTACAAAAATCTTTAAAACCCACTAACACTACCCACTCACCATCAAACCACAGACAGTCACAGTTGGTTACTAGATGGTGTAACATTTAGCAGCTAACATATCGTATGGTTTTCAACAGGAGTTTTTAGGGACCAAAAATGGAGCAAATAGAATGACTATAGGACCAACATTTACCAACTGGGCAGAAACAGGACTATGTTGCTACATAGCTGCTGACTTTGTAAATATATAGCTGTGTGCTCAAAACTTGATCAATGCAACCAAAGAACTGCTTAAGGTCAATTTTCATAACTTGTTGCATAGTTTTTATACATATAAGGCTGGTTATTCCTAACAGCAAACAAGCCTGCCTTTACTTTTTGACAAATGTATTATTGTTGTTTTCTGGTATTGCAGTTAAAGTGCACATGGCTTTAAAAAATCTGGACTGCATTTAATCATAATTTTATGTAACTCTGGTGTTGGCCATGATAGTTTTTGCAATCTAAGAAAGTCACAGGACTCTAGTAGTTTATTTTGATACTGCAGTTAAGCTAAAATTACTTTTCAAGCCCTTTTAAAAACTGTAAAGGTGGGTTAGATTTTTAGTGAAAGCACCATGCACACACCCATGTTTCGTGTTTAGTATTTAGAGGCCAGTGTAGAAGCATAAAACATATTTTCACGTTTGTTTTGCTTGTTTCATGTCAGCCAAGAACAAGTTAACCTTGCCATGCAGCCAGACTGCTGAGGTCTCAAGTCCCAAGTCTTGCAGGTCTATTTTGAAAAGCTCCAATGGGATTTGTTTGTGTCTGGTCAGAAAATGAATGGCCCAATCAACATCTTTTGAGGAGAAAGAGGTGGTAGCTCTGGGCGTGGTTCAGTTTCGACAAAAAGCAAGAAACAGCTGCAAACTTGTAAACAGTGGCAACCACCAAAGAGCTTAGCATGGATGCTGCGATAGAGTTGGTTTTATCAGGACTGAACAAAATTTCCTTATTAAAAGAAGAGAAAAGAACGGCACCAAAAACTTTTCTAGATGGAAAAGATGTTTTCACTCTTCAGCAGTAGTGAAGTAATGAATGTGACAGTAAGAACATTTGTGCAATCATCTTTCAGCTGTTTTTTAAACAACCCGCTCCTTCCAAATGCTGTCTGTGAGCTGCCTCCCAGATGGATATGTAAAATATATTTTATGGATATGTTAAACATTCCATCTGGTGTGTCAAGTTAAGAACAAGTTGCAATCGCTAAAGTAATGTCACTCTCTACCTGGAATGAAAAATTCACAAAGGAGGCAATTCACTGAAGTAGATTTTTAAAAGAAGTACATTCAGTAGTGAAATGAAGTTAATATGAGTCTTCAGAACTCTTGCTTACATTAGGTGGGCATTTAAAAAGTTGCTGAACTCTTACTACTTCACTTTTTGATCTCTTAATGTACAAAATCCCCTTTAAAATGAAAATATATTGGTAGCAATTAGTAGTTAACATATGATTGATTTACAAGATACAGCAAAATAAGAAAGGTCCTAGGAGGCACGTAGGACAGACAGTTAAATCTTGATAAAAAAAAATGTAATGTACTTTTTACACATGTAATACAAGAACAGTATTCTAGCAAAGTTTAATTTATTATCATAATTATTCTGCTAGTTTCAGAGTCAAAACAGGCAGGGCAGTACCTGTATGTACATGTACTGTATATATACGACTGTTGTTCAAATAAAGTACAAGTTTACAGTATATACTGTATATCATTTCCTATAAAAGTAATATTCATGTTT
>JAPZDY010000005.1:328799-346423 GCA_029783645.1 Ctenochaetus hawaiiensis | reverse complement strand
TTTCTTTGTCCAAGTAAGTGGCAGTATTGCAATTGATGCTTGTTGCCACCAGACAGACAATATTAATTTATTAATAGGTTATTTATTAATAGGTTACAGCCTCTTTCTTTACTTCCCTATGCACATATTTAACCATATTTTATTTTAAAAAGACATAATAAACCAGAATTAAGGGTGAATGATACTGACAGATTTTTTTTTTATTTCAATAAATATTGTAATAATACTGTCACCTTCTAATGCCATGATAATTGTTCAGTAAAAATCTGGTATCTCTTCTAGTCCTTATTCCAATCCAGTATACATTTTGCAGAAAAACATTTGAAAAACAAAACAAAAATACCTTCACCACATTTCCCTCTGGATTAGCACACCATACTCCAGAGTGTTTACTGTTAAAACACCTCAGTAAATGTGTGCTTGTGCTCCTTTCAAAATCACAAGATGCTCATCATTTTAACCCAAGGCTTCCTGTGACTCACCGCTCCAAAACCTTTAGACTCATCCAAGAGGAATCCAGGGGACTTCTACCACATGGAGATCTTGGCACAAGGAAAATAGAAGCCTTTTTTGGCATTTTAACACAATAGGGTTATTGGTTAGATAACTTCTTTTTAATCTTCCCTCTTCCGTTTATTTCCTCTTCAATTTAATGATTTAAATTATTCATTTTATCAACTTGTGCATGTTTTATATGTACATTCTATGCTGCTTTTTGGAGTGGATTGCTTCCATACGAAGTTTTGTTGTGTTTTATGCAATGACAATATCTATCTGTCTGTCTGTCTCTCTGTCTGTCGGTCTGTCTATTTGCTTGTTTTTGATTTAAATGTCTTTTTCACACAATTCCTTAACTGTTGATCTTTTAAATGCAATTTTACAGCTAAAATTAAAGTCTCATTTAATGCTTTAATGTCCTTATTTTTTCATTTTTGAAACAGGACCTATTTGAACATGCTTTATACAGTATCCCTCCGTTGTTTGTATTTGGATCTAATTGGACCGTTTCACCACTGTAACATTTATCACCTGGACTACAGAACTGATAGGCCTAACTACTTTAGAAAGTTGATGTAGTCGCTATTTGTTTGATGTTGAGACTTTTTCTACAAATAAAAACGAAACAAACAGACACCTATAAGCAGATATTTCCATTCATTCTTTTTATTGATCGGTCTTCAGTCACACGTCTAATTTTGGTTATTTTTTTCAATAGTCTACACAACCTCTCGAGATGGTTTTAGTTTATACTATATATTATATACACTGTAATACAGTGTATTATAGTACACTGTACTATATATTATGTACACTGTAACAAATTGCTGTTAAAATACAGGAAAATACAAAAAAACTACACTGTAATAGATTACCATGTTAAATTACAGTAGACTACTGGTAGCTACAATAGAAGTAATTTTTTACAGTGTAGTTCAGCAGTGGTTTATTCATCACAACAAAATACAGCTTGGTCGCGCCCCGACAGACACACTCTACCCACAGAGGCGGTGCTGAGTCCTGACTGAGTCACCGGTCCGCACCGGCTGCTGCTGGCAGAACTGGGCAAGCTACACTGCTGATTCACCTGGGCCATTTGGCATTCGCCCAATTACTAATACGTAACCTACACAGGGACTTAGAATGTATCTAAAAACAGTCAGCCGGTAGACTAGTTCGCTTACCATTAAAAAAAAAAAAATAATTAATAGCCTATTTTAAGTTAAGCTGGTGAAAAAGTAAGTAGGCTTAAAGAAAAGAAAACGGCAGCCTATTTAGGTATCCAAACCTAAAGAGCACTAATAGAATACACTGCAACAAATTATGGTGTTAAACTACAGTAAGCTACTTGCAGCTAAAGTTGCCAGCATGAAATTGTCATTTTACAGTGTGCACACTGTAATCTGTATCAAAAGTTGGTTTTAGTCATGTAAAATATATTACATTACTCTACTATATAGAATATAAACTTCACAGTATAAAACCGTCAGTTCTGTGTTTGCTAGTATAATGTGATGTTTACAATTCCTACTGTAATCTCCATTAATAGTTTATTAACTTGCGTACACAATACAATGAACTTTTGCCACCACCACCCTGCCCCCCCATAGGGTAGCCGATGTGTTGTGGGTGGACCGAAGATCGAATCTGAAGTCTCAAGTTAAACTGGAGAAGAAAAAAAAATACTGTAAATTACCTTAAAATTTAACAGTAACTTGCTGTTAATGTTTTGCTCCTCAAATGCATCAACACTTACAGTATTAAGCTGTTTTTACAAAAAATGGTACATTACTGTCCGAATTTTCCTATTTTTTAGGCTTTTCCACACAAAAATAAATCAGAGCCATTGGTCCCGGTTGTAAAATGTAAAATGAATCATTTTTACAAAGAACTATAAGCTACCTAACTAAATACAGCATGTTGGGAGGAGGAGTATTAGGGTCATCAACCCACTACAAGAGAAAATCTGCATCTGTCACATTTATGTCTGTCTCTCAGCTCAATAGTTCCCTCTATTAAAACTGCAGGGGGGGCAGAATCTCACTAGATTTGTATTTTTAAAAAGCACCAATTAAAACGGAAACTGAAAACAATAATGAGTAGGCATTCGAGACAAATTAACTGAAAGTCATGATAGAGTAAAGCACCTGTGAGATATGACAGATGTATATCTCAGAAGCCTGCAGGTACCCCAGTCAGTGGGATTAAAATAGGGTATGTTAACATCAGGTTACATGAAAAGCAACTGCTTAAGTTCAGGAATCTATACTATAGTATTGGTCTCAAATGCAGCGTTTAAAATATACTGTAAAATATACTTTACTTTTCACTGGTGGCGTAACATAGTAACGCTGTGCTGTGCTGAGCACATATTTATCTTGCCCCCAGCAAACACACATGCACATATGCATGCACACACTGTCTCCAAGGAGAGATGAGGTGAGGATATCCAAGCACAGCATCACAAATGACAGGAAAGATCACTGGACAAACAGATTTCCCAATTCCCAGCAAGCCTTGATCCTTAATTACTTTTGAGAACAAACAAATAAATGTAGGTAAAAATAATAGGATATAGGATATAATAGGACATAATAGGATGTATGTATATCACTCTCCATGACTTAATTCTGCTAGATTATCACATGTGATGCGTAAATGACGGTCAGCGAGGAAGGGGGACCCTGCAGGTAGATCCTCAGGATTGTTCATGCCTTCATCAGGACCCCCTCTGCCTCTGGGTCCTGGTGCATTGCACTTGCTTTTCACATCTGCAGAAAGAATATTTTTTGGACTCCTTTCCTACTTCACAAAATTTTGTCATTGAAATGATTGCATAATAATTATTAGTTACATTATTTTTTTAAATATTTATAAGTGTGATGTGATGTTTATGAGACATCTTTTCTAAAAAGTACTATAGGATCTTACCCTCTTTCTTAAACCACATTTTCTTACCAGCAGAATGTGCATTTATTTGAATAGGTTACTCAGTTTTTTTATTAATAAAAGTCACGACATAACACTCATAGACTGACCCTACTTTAATGTTATTAAGTGTGCCTGATGTGCAAAGGACATAGACAACAGTTAGAATAATCCACCATCTGTATTCTGATAATAATTATGAGGTAAGAATGTAAACTGATGCATACTCAATACAAACCGGAACTTTGCCTGGTTAATGTAGAAAAAGTACAAGCCTAAGAAAAAAAACTAAATTGAATACAAGCTTAAGTTTTAGCGTGTAGTTCACTTAACCAGCCTGTCAGTGCCTTGTCAGATTCAGATATTTAGCTTTCTGTGTTAACAGTAGTGTGCACTCCTTTCAGACACATTCCTCACAAACCCAGCACTTCCACAAATGACTATGATTTCCTCTTGGCTGCTGAAAGCACAGTTGGAGAGTATAATTTTTGCCATTCTGTACATCCACTTCCTGTCCTAAAATACTTGCATATGTTTTTTTCTGTGAACTAAAGCATGAGTCACTTGGTTTAAGAGTAAAAACAAATAAGAACAGAATAAATATAAGCTGACTCACAAGACTGACAAAGACATCTGGAATACACCTTTAGGATTTGGAAAAATAAGCTTTGATCCAATATTACTGTGTGCGCATGAACATGTTTGTGTGTTACAGTCAAAAGTTAGCATGTCTTTCGTAGCTACAGTGACATCTGCTGGCTGCAGGTTACACTGACGCTTGTTTCTGTTTCTGTAAAGAAAAAATGTGAGACTTGGGGTTTCTTATCTACATGTGAAAAGTCGGAGACAGTTTATAATAGCATTTTTACAAATTTTTGTAACTGTTGCAGTATTATATGAAATCTCACTGCAGTGACCCCAGTATGAGTATGCTTTTTCTGTTCAGTACAATTCTTTTCTGTTTATTTATCTGTTCATATTTATATTCAAAACCACTACTGAAAGTACACAATTCTATTTGCTGCTACTCTGCTCTGTGCAATATTCCATNNNNATGTTGATGTGATAACTCATTATTTATGTGCCTTGTGTTTCTGATGGGAAAATCTTGATGACAAATCTTATGTAAAAACTGGTAAATCAGACTTTGTAGAGACAAATACAGATATTTTCATTCACATCTTTGCTTAGAAAATAAGTCAGCAGAGACATAGTAGTTATACTTTAAACCAGATTGAAGAAAAATAATAAAACAATTTATGTCTTACCCAGGGTTTAGAATTGTGACACTATAAGTGCATTACAACTTTGTGTTCACTGGTCCCCTTTTAAATGAAGCTGGTGCCTCCTTTATTTTGCTCACCACTCCCCCTCAGACACCATCACTGGTAATAACTGTAAGATGGTTCATTTAATTACAGTGGGCCTACACTAGAACATTTACATTTTGCTCTTCAGTTACTGCTAAGATACTACTATAAAGTGAACTTAGTTATTCAGATCAATAAAATACTGAGGACATATTTCAAACAATGAATAAACTTTTTGATATTTTACTTTTTCTGAGTAATTTTGGAGTAATTGAAGCGACCTAGTGAGTTTCCTCAAACTTAACCATCAGATAGGCAAATGTCTGAGCCCTTGATGCCACATCATAAGGCTGTCTGTCCTCCATGTGGGAGATCCCTCTGGCTGAGGGAGGCCATGCCCTTTTCTGTATGAGCGCCTCTGTTGACTCATGCACTGCAGCAGGAACATAATACCTCGGAAAGCTGTCACTCTCCTCCTCTCCTGTGGATGGCGCCCCTCCGAGACAGGCCTGGACGATTTTATGCAGTTTCGTGTGCAACAAAGTGCCGAGCTTGGCAGCTAGCGAGAAGGGAAAACCGATCTTTCTGAGATTGTTTATCTTTCCTGCATTTTCAGATCGTCTCTTTCCAGATATTTCTAAGCACCCGGCGGCATATTGGAAGTTTGATTCAAACGAGGACAAACGCGATTCAGTCTTTGGACGGTGATAGGACGCTTTGTGGAGGAGCAAGGTGCTTTTTTTAAATAGAAAGGCAGGCGTAACATTAGCGAGCTGGCGTGAAAAAAGCGAGAACCAGGACTACGCAGCGTGTCGGTCAGTCAGGGAGAGCCGGGAGGACCACGGCACAGCCGCAGCCAGCGCCACGGGGAGTCGGGGCCCGAGAGGGAGCCTGCCAGGCCCTCGGCTTGATGCACCCTGCCTGCCTCGCCTTAGCCGCAGTCCGAGATGGGGGAGACCAAAATTATCTACCACCTCGACGACCAGGAGACACCGTATCTGGTGAAACTGTCGGTGCCGGCGGACAAAGTCACTCTGGCAGACTTCAAAAATGTCCTCAAGAAACCAAATTACAAATTCTTCTTCAAATCTATGGACGATGACTTCGGGTAACTGTTAAAGGGTTATTGTGTTTAACGTGGAAACCGCGTAACACCCTTGGGTTTTCTCTTCGTTAGGGTAGCTAGCTTAACGTTAACTTAGTTGTTACCCCTTCCAGTTTGCTTGTCATCTGCTTTAACGTTGCCTGACTGTCGATCATTTGCTAGCTACTTCCATTACAATTCCTTTGTTAGCTGCTAGCGACGAGCTCGCAGCGTTAGCAGGTCTGTTTAGCGTCCCGACCCCGTTTGTTTACATTGCCTGTGTGGCTAGCTTATGCTTCTTGTGCCTTGACTTCGTCTGACCAAGTTTGGTATTTGTCAGTCTTACGAACACCAGCGAGAGTGCTGAATGACATTTTGACCCATATTAGATAAAGTGGCAACAGGGGCCGCTGACAGCACTGATAATAAGCAGTTCTGCTGTGCGTACTGACAGTTGCGGTGTAGCTGATGTGGTCTATGGTATGTTTGTGCTAACAGGCTAACGTCAGAATGTAAACGGTCAGTCTCAGTTACTCAGTGAGTCTAGCAGGCCCCCGCTGTTGTTGTCTATTAGCCCGAGGAATGCGGAGTTGGACACAGGAATGCCCTGTTCATCACTCTGGCAGCTTTATGAGCGTGTCCTTTTGTGTTAAAACATGGCTGGAAAAGTAGACGTTTTATGTTCCTCCACACAATGCGTTCTTACAGAGTTAGAAAAATGGTGAATGTACTGTTTTTCAAACATTTCAGCCAGGTTTCCAAAGTTGTTTTTGGCTAAACTCAAACTAGGGTGGGGCATCAACTTTTTAACATTTGCAAGTGGGAAAGACATGTTTTGAGGGGACCCACAGCTATTCATGTAAAAAGTGTGGAAGTACATTTGTGAATTAATGTATAGAAGCCTTTACTCTAAGCTGTGGTGTAGGCTGAGCAACCTGTTGGACTGGAATAGAGACTGCCGCTCATATTTACCTTGACTCTAAAAGGAAGTCTCAGTAACCAGCCATCACTATTCCGTCTTCTCTGAAAGGCACAGCTAATCTTGTCATCCCCTGTGGTCTTGGGTTGATTTGTCCTCTAGTTTTTTTGACAGTGTTGTTGAGGTACTTTCTGACGTCTACTTCTGGCAAGCGAGCAGTCTGTGGAAGATTGATGTAAAGGTTTGCTGGAAATTCACATGTTTAAATGAATTCATTAACATTCAAGTGAAGGGGTGTCTGCGCAAGAAATCTTAACATGCCTGATGATTCAGAGATAAGAGCTTTTTTTTTGGTAAAGAAGCCTTTGATAAAGTCTTGATTGACAGACTTTTCATGTTCAGCCAAAATTCAGTGGTTCCTAATCTACATTCAATAAGACTGTAAAACATGCTTGTATGCAGAAATGGTACACTTTATCTAGCCCTGGGTTCCTTTAAAATATGTTATTTCCTCAACCTGGTGAAAGCATCAAGGACCAATTTTTTGTTTGCAGAAAGGTTCAGAGAATAATCTATTTTACATTACACATCAGCAGTGATATTTTCTATAGGCTTTAGTGAATATCTCTGGCTGGCAGCGTTTAAAAATAGTGTAGTAAGCGCACTATTAAATCAGCATTGGTTGTCCCAGTTGTCAGTGTCTGTTCTGGCCGATGAAAGAATTGCCCATCTCCATTGCCTCTAAATGCAGTCTCATGTTTTATTGCCCCCGAGAGTGCTTTTGTGTTGGTCCAGGTTTACTAAAACAGAGCTTTGTTCTCTTTACAGGGTGGTAAAGGAGGAAATATCTGACGACAATGCTAAGCTGCCCTGTTTTAATGGACGTGTGGTGTCATGGGTAGGTTCAAAATACATCCTGGAGTAATTTTCTGATTGGTGTAACTATTTGTTGTTGTGCGCTTGTCTGTGTTCACTGTATTTTGTGTTTTCAAGTGGCTGTGGGGCAACTGCGTGCGTGCATGTATAACAATGATTCCCATCTGTTAACCAGTGACCACAAACATACTCCCTCTCAAGGGAGAGGCCCTCTGCATCTGTGTTACAATGTCATTATCACATAATGATCCTAGGAGCAACAGACACACGCAAACACCCTGCTTATGTGTTTTCAAGCACTTTTATGAAATTAAAACCATTGAATCTCCCTTTTTAAAAACATCCCCATGCATTCTAGTCACAATATGCAAACCACACGCATACAGACGAGTACCTGAATGTAGTGTCTCATATAGAGGCTCTTTGCAATGACTCTTCTGTGACAACACAAGAGACATCTGGTGCCGGTGCACAGCCTCTCTTGTCAACATTGAAATTGAATTAAGAGCAAGTGAAATCACAGGATAGAAGGGAAAATACCCCGTAACAAAGAGCCTCAATGCTTGTCATTTAACAGGAAGATTAAATCTTGCAGGTCGGGGAGACTAAAGTATGGAGAAAGAGTTTTTTGTGTCTTGATGTGAAAGCCTGATGCATTTGGTTAATTTGGCACAGTGTGGTTATAATCACAGGTTTTATTTCAGAATCATTTACATAGTGTTATCATTAGATGTGCGTGTGTATAATCCATTGTGCTAGTCCTGATGCCTTCTTTTGTTGCGGTCATTTTAATTAGACTACATGGTCGAATCACTGGCTGTAGTTCAAAGCCAGTTCCTCTCTTTGTAAATGTGTGTGAATCTTTTTGTTATCTCTGCTGTTGAAATGTTCCATGTACAACGAGGCGTTATCTCTGTTACAGTACATCCATTTGTTTGTGTCCACTGTTCATATGTTGTTTCAATGACCTGATAGATTGATCTCTTGGGGTGCGAGGGCTGGGCCTGCTATCATCACATCACAACAGGCCAGCATCCTCTGTCTTACCTGCTGTATTTCATTGTGAGCTGACAAACAGATTTTGTCTATCTTTTTTTTTTTTTTTTTTTTTTTTTTACAGAAGTATCTCTTTTCCTACTTAAGTAAAAAAAAAGTTAATACTTTTGCCATCTCTGATAACAATGCAAAAATTAGTCCGGTGTCTGGCAGCTGTTACCAGGCTCTACAGTAAGCACTCACCGAAGCCATAGGGTTATGGTCAAAGTCACATGTACTTTTTGAGAGTGTGACCAGCCTCAGCTCATTTGCATTTAAAGCTACAGAAACAGAAACAGCCCGTTCAAAAGAAGGCTAAAACAGAGGAGTATATGGGCATGCGTTTCCACGTGATCTGAGTGGTGCTTTAAGCAAGAAACTTCACAGGCATGTTTTGGGGACCTCTGAGACCTAATAACACTGTCAAAAAGGGACATAATATGGGACCTTTAAGTTTTGTTAGCTAATCATTTGGTTAAAAGTAAGGCAGAGGTAGGCCTAATTTTTGAAATTGAACTGCGTTTCGCTCGCCATGATAAGGATGAAGTTTCTAGGTCTGCACATGCTGGTTATTGTCAAAGTTACTTAAATTTCACTTTACAGAGTTTTGGTTGGTTGGACTACCAGGGGCACAGAGTGTCTGTTGGACCAGGGGCGTTGAAGCTGAAAGTTTTTTGACTCACTATTAATGTGTTACATGGAAAATGTAAAAAAATGGAAAATCATACAGTGATCAACCTCTTAAAGTCAAGTCAAGTCAAATTTAATTATATAGCACATTTCATATGACAGGCCTAGATTCAATGTGCTTAAAATTCAATTTGAGAAGACCCAACAATTAAAGGCTTTTCCCACCAAAACGAGCACTTAGCGACAGGCAGAAACTTCGGTACAGATCCAGGCTCAGAGGTGTGCACACCTGACAGGACCAGTCAGTTAAGAGGGAGAGAGAGAGAGAGCAAGAGAGAGAAAGAAGTAGAGTGAGAAATAGACAGAGAGAGAGAAAGAGAGTTGGAGGAGAGGGAAAGAGAGAGAGAGGGCGCAAAAAAAGAGTGGAAAACTGACAGTGTCAAAGTTCCCCTTTTCATCTCTCATAAATCATGACCACATCAGGGCTTGTTTTAAGAATGCTGTAAATTTAACATGAAGCTGATTTTAAACTGAGCTGCGCACTGTTTATTCCTGCACATAAAAACCTACCGAGGGGAAAAATTGAGAGAAAAAATATTGTATACACGAAGCCTTGATTGATGACGGGCAGATTTATCAAAAAAGCTCTTGATTTCTCACAGTTGCTTTGTTTTGATTCATTATTTTCTCCTCAAGATTTTTTTTATCCTTCTATGCTTATGAACTTCATTCGGATAGTTTCCTGCCTGAGCTGGCCAACTGGATTCACCACGGGAGCATTTAATGAGGCATTATATCTTTGTTATGGTGTAGGTTCAAACACATGAATCTGACAGTGACATTTTTGCAGTGGACTGTATTTAGTGCAAGTTCAGGCCACAATTTGCAGGGATAACAGGCCCCCTGGAATTCTGTGCAGAAGACCAACAAGCACCAATCGAGACTTCAGCTGTAAAATAAAACACAGTGCTCAAATTAAAAAGATAAGATTTCAAATTGTTGCTCTTTGAATTGCTTAGTTTTTGTTTAAATATAAAACTATGTTCTTTCTCATAAGTTAAACGTAAACGAACATTCAGTTTTACACACTGCCTTACTAGCTATTATTAACTGCTAAGTAGAATAACAATGCAAAATTTCAACTGGTGAATAGCAGACATGCATAACCACTTGGATAATCTATCTTTCATCTGCCATCTGTATTTATTGCACTTGTTCAGTCTGCCATAACTGCTCTTTCATTAGCTCTTGACTCCAATCCAAAACAGCAGTACTTTGATTTTCAAGGTTTTTGTCACATTGATATACAAAACTTAAACAGTTTGGGACCTGAATATCAGTCTGATCCTGAGAACAAATTGCAAATATATAACGCCATACACTGTCCATTATATGGACAGATATTTTAATAGCCATGTGATTAGTTAAGAAAGAGTGAAGAACTATATGTTAGAAATAGCTACAATGCCCCACCTGGTCATCCATTTGGAAAGGTGAGGACTTCCCAGGGAGCCTGCTGTGGATGAGAAAACCAACTAAGATGGACAAAATGGTAGCCTAAACTTGCCAGTGTCTCTTCCTGTTCTTAACAACAGATTGATATCAATGTTAAACCCTAACCTATTTTAACAATCTCTCCAACTGTGTAACAGTGATTCTCATTGTAAAGACAATAGATAGATAAATACTTCATTGACCCTTTGAAAGAAATAACTTTGTTACAGCAGCTACAATAAAGCCAAACACCACATCTGCACAAGACTCCAACACTGAAACACATCTTTACACTTTTATATTATCGGTACTAAAATTATACTAAAAGACTATATTTACATATATGTAATAAAAAGACACAGCACTCTGCTGTGTGAGCACCCTTTACCGAGCACACCATGCTAAAGAACAGAGCGCATCACCACAGTCGGATAGAAAGTGCACAGCAGAGGCTTCAGCCTTCTTAAAATACACAGTCTGCTTTTTACCTATTTGTTCAGTGCCTCCATGTGGCTGGACCAAACCAGCTTGTCCAGTTGTACTCTCAGGTATTTGAGACAAGTTCCACATCTGTTCCCTGAATGGTAACTGGATCTAGCATGGGCCTCTTTTTCTTGAACTCTACAACTATTTCCTTTGTCTTTGAAATGTTGAGCTTTAGATGGTTTCAATTGCACTGGTCCACAGCATCCCTGACAATGCCCCTATATCCCCTGTCACATCCTCCCTATACAACCAACAAATGCAGAGTCATCTGAAACTTTCTGAAGAGAGTGATCTTCTGGGTAATATTGAAAGTTTGATATAGACAGTGTAAACTAAAAAGGAGACACAGCGGCCCCATGTAGGGCCCTATATACTGCTAAAGATGGTACAAAAAACACAGTTTTGGAAATCTTCGTACTATCGACTGCAGGTTATGACATATGCAACCCAGGAGACAATCGCAGACAAGACGAGCATAGACCCTCTGTTGTATATAGATGAGGGCACCATCCACACCAATTACAGGCTGATATGCAAACTGGAGAGATTTCTGTGAGTGTGTACCTGTGGGCCTAATGATAGAGGGGACCAGTCTCTCGAGAACCTTAATAATGTATGAGGTGGGAGCTACAGGCCTATAGTCATTGAAATCAGTTGGGTGTATCTTGTTGGGAACAGGGACCGCGCAGGATGTTTTCCACAGTGTGGGGATCCTCTGCAGCCACCGACTCAGGTTGAATAATTGCGTGAAAATTTCAAACAGCTCATAGGAGCAGGACTTTAGCAGGGGCTAAATTTAAGGCAGGTATCCTTTTAGCCTTAATTGTCAGGGATGCAAACATGCATACATAAATACACACACATGTACGTACACAAATACTGACAGGCAGCAGACAGAAAGTGTTTATATATATATGTACTACTGATTCAGGATTTACATACAACCTGGAAAATCTAAAAAACCCTCTGGTTCAGGAACTTGTGCTGCACTGCTGCATTTGATTCAGAGTCTCAGCTGAGGAAATATGTTACATGAGCAAACTACACAAAGTCATAACTTTGGGAACTTATTGCAATTATGCAGACAAAGCAGAGTATTTGTTTTATTTTCAAAGTTGTTCTCGCTCTTGCTCAACTACTTAATGTTTTTAAAATATCCCCTGACCATTTACCAAGGTGGCTTGAAAAGCGGGCTTCTATAAAATAAAAATGTAATGTTTGAACCGTTAGAGATTAAGGCCTCAAGGACAGGTAGCTGTCATCTCAGAAATAATCTTGTGACGCCGAGTCAACAATTAAAGACATTTAAATAAAAAATTACAAGTAGCTAGCATTAGAACAGTCCATTTTGTGCAGCAGTAGAGTCAAATGATGCACTAAAAAACACCTTTCAGAGGAACTGGCACAGTCTGACAAAGAGAGCCTGCATTAACAAAGCAAGTTGATAACCAATGTTTTGCTAATGTTTTGCTTTACCTGGGCTGTAGGTTTTGTCAAGTCAGTGCAGGTAACAAAAAAACCCCCAAAACAAAACAAAAAAAAGCCTGGCTCTATTGATTATTATACCGCTGAGTAATTTACTTTTTAGTGCATGATACATAGCCCAGGCTTGATGCATATATCTGGCTGACTCTCAGATGGTTTGGTGTAAATATAATGCTATAATATAATGCAACAAACAACAGTAAATGGCTTTTACTTGCATACATTTTTTTAAAAATAATTCTGAAAAAGGACAGAGGAGCTGCAGATGTAAATAAAGACAGTTTGTTTATTGACTCATAAAACATCCTTCAAACAATAAACCCACTTCAAGATAAGGTCTTACTAAACTGCTTAATTTATATAAAAAATGTATGAGAGGATGTGCTTAAAATCACAAGCCTCCTTAAAATTTAATGGCAGGTACTCTGGAAAAAAATTACAGCATTCCATCAACAAATATTCTCAAGCAATAAATATGCATTTATAAATAGTGTGAATTTACATCAAAATAAAAAAAAAACAAATTAAAGTTCACTCTTTTGTCTATGTGCAACCCTTCTTCTCTGTGACTTGGCTGTTTGTCTGCAAATGATTTCTCTGTCCCACCCTAAAGTAACCAAAGACTCATAGTTCCAGCAAAACAGAATTTTATGTTTTAACTGATTTTAAAAACTGAGGGTAAAAGTTCTAAAGACTGTGTCACTTAACTTTACACATTACAAAAAAGTTTTTATCATGTTTTCCTGACCTAGGAGATGTTTAACATACAAAAGACCAGCTATGCTAATTACTCATCTTTTGGAGGGGAGGAAACAAAACGCTTGTGTCAACTTACAAACAGAATACAAAAATGGAAAAGAAAACTATCAAGTCAGTAGTCTTTGTGTGTGGATGTTGCCATAACATAATATGTACAAAACTTGAATTCATTTTAATGTGAAATTTTATGTATTTTTTTTGTGACGTCCAGTTGGACCAGGAGTTGAACAGTCTGGTTATGATGACAGGAGGAGCTGTCACCCCCCTCCAATCCACTGGGGGGAGGCACACCACTATGGGCAGGTTGCATAGACACACAGCTTTCACACAGCTGCCTTATGGGATAGCTACAGATCGCAACTTAATGACTGCCGGCTCACTTCCTGAATATCAGAAAAAAAGTTCCCGGAGAGATTAAGTCCATTGTGGTTCTAACTATGCTCAGAGCAACAGTGTGACCATCAAGAGGAGGAAGGCAGGGGACTCGCCTGGAAGAAGATAAAGGATGAATATATTGAGCTCTGCAGACAAATCTCTTTTAATTTTGAAATGTAAGTGTTCATAGATCCCCAGGTTTTTCTGCCTCATACTTACAAGTGTGAATTGATCATAAACGTGCATGAGGTCCTCTATCTTGTACTGTTCTAGCACCACAAAGTTGTCCAGGTCACTGCTTGCCCTACGAGCACAGTCCTGGCAGTGCACCACATATGTTTTCCTACTGTTGCTCTCACTGGTCACAAACAGCAGGTCAAACACCTCCACCTGGACAAAAGAGGTAGCGATAGAGCGCAAAAGGGTAAACAAGGTTGAGAAGTGTAATTCACACAGAAAAAAGCAGCTAAAGGATCTACCAGCTAGTTAGTATAGGTTAGCTTACCTCACAGATACTGCAATAATGTGCCGGCTCATTCGGGGTCCTCCCGTGCCACACCAGCTCTCTCCCAGCACCCAGCAGCAGTTCTCGCTGCATCTGACACTGTTTTAGAGTCCGTAACAAACAATACCTAATATACAGAAACCAAGATAGATGAGTCCCAGGTAACACAAAACACACCCAGTGGACTAACAGTCATATCAGAAATTAGGTTTTATAGTAAGGGAAACAAAATTCACTTGATCATCTCAAAGAGCTTGTGGTCCGACACTTTGATGTTCCTGGCCATGTTCCAGGAAAGGTGGATCATTGGAACGATGGATTTGACACTCTGCAGCTTGTTCCACTCATATCGCTCCACTGCCAGCTTGTACTGATGAGCTGAGCATAAAACAAAGCAGCACTTATTTTTACCTTTATGTTGACAGAAACTTGTGCTCTCTATAATCAGACAGCTTGATAGACACCACAATCCATTTACATATGCATTAAGTCTAATTCCTTTTCTTTTCTCACCTGTGAGGGGTCCAACATTCCATGCAATATTGTTGCACCAGCCAATGGCCTGAACCCAGTGAATAGTGCCTGTGTTTAGCCACACCAAGTCCCCAGGACGCTGGATGAACCGATATACAGGCACATTGGTCTCATACAGGTCCTCCAGGTTGGGCCACCAGGAGCCCATCAGGAAGTTGATGTTGTTCCTGTCAGTAGATATAAAACAGAAACCTGTGTAACTATCAGTTTCACTTCTGGGGATTGGCTAACATACTTAAAGTTTTATGGCGACACACTTTTCACAGAAGTCGTTGATGACACCCCAGTATGTTTCAGGCACAGCAAACCACTCACAGTCCCCAGGACCAATGTTGATGTTGACTGAACAGAAATTATTGTTCTCTTGATGACCTACAAATCAAAGAAAGGATTTGATTACTAACACTGCACGACGGATGGACAACAACAGACAGTGGTACTCATTATGTCCATGTATACCTGGTGTCCTGCTTCCTGGCACCTTCATGTAGAGCTGGACAGTGTTCATGCCCAGGATGGTATGTCCTACATGACTGAGCAGGTTGCCAGCTGAGACCACCCGAGCAAAAGCTGGTAGTTTAGACAACTCCTGAAGCTGTTGTTTCCACCTGCAAAAGGCAAGGATTATGGGCTATCAAGTGACAGTAACTGAATATATTATTCTATTTTCCAGACTAAAGATCAAAAACAACAAAATGTAAGGGGGAAGATGTGAGACAGATTTTGAAACAAGAAATTTTAAAGGGAATACAATCTACTATGTTCAACAGCACACTCACTTTTTTTCATCAGAGAGGTCTATGTTGGTGCCAAACTTTATGTGCTTGAAAGGCCCTTTCCTGCGGCGAAGCATACTTATTAAAAAAAGAGTGTAATGGAGTTAACAGACAACAAAAAGGCACACACTGAGAAGTGATATTTGATGAGATATGAAGACAGAAAATGTACCTGTCTGAGGAACTTGCTTCTGTTTCTATCTCCTTCTTTTTCTCATTCTCCTCCTGTCATTAGAAAAGTATTGGTGTGAAGTATTGATACAGAAGGTTTGAGTTATCACAGGTTTATCTATGATTTGAATCCATGTCCCACTGACCCGTAGAGACTCCTGAAAGGAGGAAGCCTGGTACTGAGCATATCTGATGATGGTGGTGTGGGAGCGACTGCTCTCACAGCGCCACATCTTTTTATTGCCACTGGGGTCCCAATTCTCATCAGTGGGCTGAGCCAACTGGGTCCGCACCTCCACCAGATGGTCTGGGTTTGCCTCCACCAATGTCTTGGTAGAGAACAGGCCCAGATCTGTGCATGCACAAAGGAAAGAAAAAGGAGTCAAGCAAGAGGAGCAGTAAGATAAAAAAGTGCATGTAAGTTTAAAAATTGGCAAAAACTTAAACTCAAGCTTTCATACATTTTCATTTTTATGATTTATGACAAAAAACTGGTATGTTTACTTTTCTATTGTATTAATATTTTGCAGTTATATCCTGGCTAAGAGAGAGCAGGATGAGACACAGAAAGGTGAGAGGTAATTTTGTGTAGTTCTGTCTTTTTTGTCTTATAACTTTTGCATTATAACTTTACAGATTATAACTATAGAAAATAAGCAGGTAACAACCTTGCCAGATTAGAGTATTACATAACAGCTCAGTGATTAATTATATCAGAAGAGCCGATGTTTGTTAAATCCTGGCAGAGCCAACATTTTTTTCTCTATAGCAAACATATGCAGTAACATTTTTCACTTGTAGGTGGTGCTACTGTTATATATCAAAATCATCCACATACACTTAGGATTAGAGAGAGGCCCACAGAGCCATGAGAGACTGGAAAAGACAAACATTTAGCTATCCATGCTCCCAGCTGCTGCCACTATCACATTTGAAATGAAATAACAGCATTATAAATTAATTTAGATACTTAAAACTTGTAAATTCAGTCTGTGGCACACCTCAGGATAGGTGAATGCATATTGTCTGCATTTCAAATACAGTCCTGTACCTAATTTTAGTGCTCCAGCCAGTCCTCTGATGACAGTGACAGGGTTGGCAGGGTTGGTGCAGAACTGATGGAGGGGAGGGAAGAAGGCATCCCTCTTGTTTTCAAGCTGTTCATCAGAGAGGAGACACAGGGGCTGTCAAATAACATGGACTGACTCAAGACTTATTGGGAGAATCACCACATTAAAGAGGAGGAAATTATTTTTTGAATTTAGTACTGTAGCTAGGATACTGTGGCTTTAAATTACACACAAAAACATCATGAATAATTCTTCTATATGGTGTGGTTGTACACACATAAATACTGGGCGTTGGGGGATTAAGCTTGTCCTTTGGCAGTGGAGGAGAGGGCAGGCAAGGAGGTCGTGGGGGGGGACACTTGTCCAGGAGGATGCTGCTAGTTGACAGACCGTTCTTCCCCAGGTTCCTGCAGCCAGAGGGTAAAAGCAAACACTGAGTTACAAGTGTTACACCTTCTCATTCAATGTTTTTTTCCTTTGTTTTACTACTTTCTACACTGTAGATACATACTGAAGACATCAAATATATGAAGCAAGATATATGGAATTATGTAGCAAAGAAAAAGTGTTAAATAACTCTAAATATGTTTTATATTTTAGGTTCCTCAAAGTAGCCACTCTTTGCTTTGTTGACAGTGCTGCAAACCCTTGGCCTTCTCTCAATGAGCTTCATGAGGTAGTCACCTGAA
>JAPZDY010000005.1:278299-291490 GCA_029783645.1 Ctenochaetus hawaiiensis | reverse complement strand
ATTTACTCAGTGATACTCACTATTCACTAATTGTATTGCACTTTATCCTATAAGAGCAGGCTTTTTTTTCTTTCTTTCTTTCTTTCTTTTCACCTCTTCTGCTTTCTTCCCTTCATTCTCTTTTGGTTGTTGTTGTTGTACCACTTCTTTGTTCATTGAAAACTCATAAATAAAATAAGTAAAAAAAAAAAAAAAACAGAATGATGATGCTGTTTTTTCTTCATTGTTCTCAATGGATTATCTGGAAGTGCTGTAACTGCAGTGCCTTTATGCGATGTGAAAACTAACTCCTGGCATCTGCTCCTTTTGTTTGTCAACCAGGTCCGTCAGGATAACAAATTTTGTCTGACAACATTTTTTTCCAGAAAATATTGCGATAAATGATATTATTGTCAAAATCATTTTATGCCACTAATTAAGTGATAACAGAGCATGCAAGCCTGGCTGCTTTTGACGGCTGTGTAACCACTTCTCCTACTGTGCCAGGTTTACATAACACTGGTTAACTACATAAAAAATACGTATGACAGGACGTTATGTTACATTATACTTATGGTCCTCCATGCTAGTTAGCTAGCATTAGTAGAAGCCAACCACATCCATGCATCCTACCACTATTCAAGGTGGGTGCATACTTGACAGCACCAAGTAAGTTTAGCACATCATTGTAAATGTTTCCCTTTTAATTGTTCCAAAAAAAGAGAGGGTGCTTTGCTGCTTTTTTAATCTTTACAACAGTAGTTAAATAGACAGGATCAAATTCAGTGTGCCACTGTCATACAGTCCATCAGTAATGTTGTACAGCTAAAATTGATTTTAAGGTGAGGTGTTATCTTTCATTATACTCTATGCATAAGTTGATGTTGGGAATCAATCAAATCACCTCAAAAGTCAAAATGACAACTGACCACTGTGTTTGTTTATCATCTCTAGCACATGACATACACTTTAGTGATAATCGAATCACAAAGCGCTTAAAAAAGTGTAGGCCTATATCAATTTCAACCAGATTATGTAGAGTGCAAATACTCTATTTCCTCACTTGGAGAAAGTTGGCTGGTTCGCAGGTGCATGCTGGCCACGGTGTGCGTGTGTGTGCATGCGCATTAGTGAGCCCCGCCTCCTGCAGAGAGCAGACTGACTGAAATCAGAAGGGACAGAAACAGCGCAACTGGCTAAAATGCTGGTCACATCCTTCTGTAAATAAACAAGCATGTAAACACAATCGAGATCAAAAAATTATCAAGGTTTTTCTTCAAATATTTATAAGTTGATGTAGTAATTATCACAACTGGCCTATCATCAACGCTATCTGGAACAAATGAAAGAATAGGGGTAACAAGTGTACCTTTAAAAGTGATGTATTTCCATTTGAAACAACTACTGCGTAGTTGATCAAATACTTGCTGACATGAAGAGTAATATGGATTTCAAAAATGAACTAGATATTCCTAAGTGAATAGTTGTTCTTTAGAAAATTTAAGACAACAGTTAGGGTTAGGGTTAGTTAACCCCCTCAGTTAGGGTTGTGGTGGTAAATAGCATAGAAAACCGAACAATGAAGGGAGAGTCAATTAAAATCAATATATCAAACACATTGGGTTTTTTTTTTTAATTGAATGAAAAGTCATTCTTTGAAAAAGACCCTCTGTGCAGCATTTGGAAAACTAACCGGAACTTTCAAAATCAATTAATGGCAAAATGTAACCACAACTTTGTCTTCAGGTTCACGTGAGAAATGCCCCTGGGTTCACACCAACTAAAAAAAATTACTAGCACGTATGCAATTTTTCCCCATTCATTCAGGTCATACTGCAAACAGAAAACATTCATTATTACATTTTGGAAAAGCTGGCATGATGCCAAGCTGTACTTCTACTTATGAATTTGTGCCAGAGAGGTTAGCTAAGGCACAGCAAAGCACCTTGCAGAGACAGCATGATTCAGCAAACAAAACACTCAAACATGCTTTCTCAAATTGCAAATACTGTAGTGGGAATGAATCAAAATTAATTTGTGTTAAATGAAATGTTATGCTATATTAACTCTGTATCAGTTAACAGTGCTGAGTGCTGAGCTGATGTTCTCCCTTCCCCCACATTTTCAAATGGTAGAGTCTAGAGAAAGGACATGGGGGGCTTGATATCAATGTAGGCCTTTTCCGTCAGAGATTAAAACATATTTAGTGTAACGTCAGAACGATATATGTGATGCTGTTACAATGAGACCCCTATAACAGATCCTGTACGTCTAGAAGTATAAAGGCCAAATATCCAATAGAGTATGAAAGACAGTGACAAAAAATGACAATAACTTGGCCCAAGGCCTCATCTTCAAGTGCGCCCTGACAACATATTGTTGACAGCCAAATCTCCAATATGAAACTCAGAAGCCACATGTTACAGACACAAATAAAACATGGACAGCGTGACTGTGGTAACTTTGACTGAATAAACAGGTTTACCATGTTTGCATCAAGCTCTATACCATTAATTAAGTGTCTTTGGCTTCCGCTTTGTAATCTATGTTAATAAAATCGAACAGCTTCGTCGTGATAAGATTTTAGCGAATGGCGATTAACATTATTCTATCCAATCCTGCCACAAGTAAGCTAGCAGCCGTTTGCTAGGTATTTTCCTCCTATCCCCGCCATCTTGTGCCGAGTCAAACACCCATTATTTTGTAATCCTAGACTGCCACTATGTTTTTTTCTCCTCCGTTAATGTCAGCTAAATGGTTTGGTAGTAAGTAAAGTTGGCTATATGTGCGAGAGATTGGAGAAATTCGTTGGACAATTAGCCGCTACATGCTACCAAAGTGGGCTGACGCACAACCTCAACTCTAGCTGCCGTTAATACCGAGGTGGTTTTGTGGGTTACCAACATACCTATCCACCGAATGTCTCTTCTACATAAAGCAATTATTATATATTTGACATACTTTATATGGCTCAACAGTTACACGGGTATCAAGGAGTTGTGTTTTTTAATCTCACCATAAAGACTATTAGTTTGGCTATACCGACGTTATGTATGTAACAGGCAGAGTGAAAGCTGAAAGATCAACGCGTTTTCGTCGCGAATGCAATCCCTCTCGGGTCGCTGTATTGTTGACGATATGTCTAACAGTCATGCTAAAGCAAACACGTTTTAAAGAGTTGATGAAATGCTATCATGCAGCATGGTAACGTCATCTATTCACAACAACTGATGACAACCCGGATTCTAGAGGGGTGGTGATTCATATCATCCCGCAAAAACGTTGGCATAACGTTGTGTATGCTAATTCGAGCCTTATGTTGTGGACATTTATTGCAGAAATATGCGTGACTGGTGTGGTCCTGTGCTCGGCCGTGCAAATGTTTCTTGGTAAATGCAAGAATTACGTAAATACTAAAACCGTTTTTTTACAGTAACAGGTTTAGCTTCAAACTCGGAAAAATTGGGGTTTGTGCATGTAGTGCCTAACCGGGTAACGTTAGTATGAGTAGCGCTGGAAGGTCGGTACCACTTAATTCAGGTGGGATGTGCACTTATCAGGGGAGATTACCGAGAGAGGCGACTGTGATCTTATTCTGTGGCATACCTTTAACAGCAAGGCCTTCGTTCTGGCGCCATCTTCTTGAAGCCTATAAAATCCAAACAGTGAACTGCAAGTAGAGGACAGACAACATACAGGCGGTTCCATATTACTTGGAGCAATCGTATTTTTTGTCTAAAACTGAGCTAAGAAAACAACATGGAAAATAAGCAGGCAAGACTACTCATATGACACACAATCTAACCTGTCAGTTCCGATCAAGCTCTCTTTTTCTTGCGCTGTTAGCTTCGGAAAGTCCTCCTCGATTTCAGTCGCTGTTCCCGACGCCATTTTCTCCTCGTCATTACCAGAAACGCCGAGACTTCGGTCAGCAACAGAGGCAGCGGCTGTGAGCGACACTCCACACGATTTCATGGGAAGGAAACTAGAAGATCGACGGGACAAAACAACTCCGCAAAAACGCAATATCGAGTGTTGCAAACCTGTCCGAGACTAAAACGGGGCGTAGCGTAATTCTTGCCAAATCCTCAAGGAAAAGATCCCTCCAAGTAACCGTCTGCTATCCTCATTGTACATCGAAACATAGCCTGTACTCCAGCATCAATATATGCATGAAGTTGATGTAAGGTTGGGTTTAATTCGTGAGTGTCATTTGATAAAATCGCAAACTTCCCCAACCATCGGCTCAAAGTTGTTGTAATTGTGTCACATAGGCAAACGCACGCCGCCACCGTCGGCACGCCCTCTGCTTACCCTGACAAATCAGTGACTAGCGTACGCAATCACGTGAGTTATTTTTTTGCGAACACGCGGACGAACACGCGCACGCATACATCTAATGGGATTCAGAGACTCGCCTGCAAATCCTGTGATTGGTTTTTGAGCTATAATGGGATTACGTAACTGAAAAATTTAGACAAGCTATTGGGCAAGATAGCTGTCATACTTGTCCGAAGATGTAGCCGGTGGTCGGAGCTGTCAAGGATGTTTGTTTCAACGTTGCACCTATACAGTACTTCTAAACAGAGAGATAGGCTGCTAGATAGAAAGATTAAGTGATAGTTACCTTGATATTTTGTTAAATAGTCGTCCCACCCGCTTTTTTTCTACAATATAGAAAGAAAAATATATTTTTCTTAACTCAGTTTTAGACTACAAATATAATGCCACAAATCCATAATAGCAAACTAAAATGTAATGCAATTTACTCGACTAGACTGAAATTTATAAATTGTATATACAAGACAGTGCCACATAATTTTCAGGTTCGTTCTTGATGTCAGAACGTTATTAAATTGCATTTTTAAGCTGTTTAAACTCCACTGTGTTTTCTTTGTCTTCATAATATGTTAAACTACTGCAAATGTGCCGTGAAAAAGGATGCAATTCTGTCAGGAAGAACTTACCTGTAGATCAGGCAACCCGTATAAACGCACTTAAACCAGGTAACTCAGTTTTATAAAATACAATATGTCTCGTCCCCATAACCCTTTCCCACTTAGAAACGACTTTTCTTGTCATTTTTTCGTAACTACGCAACTTTGGCAGTTTTTTTTCACAGTATATCCGGAACTTAATATAAATGTCATCCGCGACTACACACAAAATAACGTTTACTCCTGTTTGCTATAGTAGCATTGGATGCACCGTTTTACTCTGTCTTGTTTTTATCTTTTTATCTTAAAAAAAAACAATAAAGCGTAAAATCTTTGCTCTGAACTTACAAAACATTCTACTTTTGAATTGTAATTATTAGCATTATCTTTATCATGACAGCGTGCAAATCAAAATATTATTTTGAGGCAAATTCTGGTCCCGTCTCGGTTTTCAGTTTTACTTTTGCCGTTAAAATTATGCAAATGACGCCAAACGTGCAGGCAGCCGAGGACACCGGCGCACTCCAAAATGGCGAACCGCGACAAGGGTAAGCAGGCCTATAAACTTATTGCCTGTCTCTCTAAATAGAGAGACGTAGTGATTCTTAACTCGAACTACAATCAAAACAAGTTTTTTTTAACGCTTAACTTACATTCGGGTGTGTTAAAAACCGCGATGTCTTTAGACGTAACATTGACGTTAAGGGCTAACTTTTCTCCTGTCGATTAGCTTTACTTGTCTGATAACGCTAACCTGCTGTCTGGTCTAAATATAAGTTTTTATTGTAGCCATTTACAGCGTTGTCGTTGCCACATTATCGTTAAGACTGAGAAGGTTATCCTAAATTAAACTGGAGTAAGGTTCAAAATGCTGTGTCAAATTTGTAATAACTAGCTATAGTAACTAGTAACGTTACGTATGACGATTGACATATTATTGAAGTAACGTCACTGCTCCTTTTTGCCTGCCACTGTTGAAGGGCATCCCTGTCGCTTTCGTATAGTAATGTTTTTCTTTTTTCTATCTATATTAAGACCTGGAAGGTGAGATCTACGATAAAGTCGTAGACCTGACTGAATATGCCAAACGTCAGCGATGGTGGAATCGCCTCTTCGGGAAAAACTCTGGTCCCGTAGCAGAGAAATACTCTGTGGCCACACAGATTGCCATTGGAGGAGTGAGTGGATGGTAAATATTCTCCTACAAATTTCTTTTTTTCCCTTTTAGCTGCTCCTCTCAACTCTCCTGCTTTTTTAATAGCTCAGTCAGGTTCTAAACTGAGTGCATCACTCTTTGCCCCTTGGTCCTCTTAATAATGTCTAAACTTCCTGTCCCTCGACTTTTCCATTGTCTTGGAAAGACATTCCCCTTTTGCCATCATTTATGAAAACATGCCCTCTACCTGCAAATTTTATAACTGTGTGTTTGGGGTTATGCAAAATGGCACAGTGGTAATTTTAAAAGGAGTTCAAGCTATATGTGTAGGATTAACCTTTATTCTTTGTCTTGTTTCTCTGTCTTGAAAAATGTTAGGTGTGTAGGATATCTCTTCCAGAAGGTTGGGAAAGTTGCTGCTACATCTGTAGGGGGAGGTCTTCTGCTGTTGCAGGTATTTTTGCATCACTGGCAATAGACATGTAGAGGTTTAGGGTAGCAATGAAATAATGTCTCCTATATATTTTTTCTTTGCCCACATGCTTTTTTCAGATAGCTAACAACAGTGGCTATATCCAAGTGGACTGGAAGAGAGTAGAAAAGGATGTCAACAAAGCTAAGAAGCAATTAAAGAAGAGCACCAATCAAGCAGGGCCAGAGCTTAACACATTTGTTGAGAAGGTAAGAGCAGCAACCAAAAATGTTTGCAAATTGGGTAAACAACAAGGACTGTGAGCTCCTTACCCCTCCATGCAGAGGATAGCGTTATGAGCCATAAAATAGAAACATTTAAGGATTGTTATTATGACATTGTTACTCCTTAGAAAGTGCTAATTTTAGGGGACACACCATGTTGAAAAAATAGAGGTAAACAACTATTAAATTTATTTAAAATTTGTAGAATAGTATATGCCATAATGTTGTAATTAGGCCAGCACCTGACTCAAAGCTTAATATGAAGATTAAACTATTCATTCATTTGGTTTTCAGTTCTGCACCATACTGTTGGTAACCTATGAAAGTTCCTGTTTTAGCTGTAAGACAAATGTTTTAATGCCTTTCATTGTTATCTCTGATTTGAAAAAAATGTTCAGTGTCAGACAAATTAAAAAGTAAAAGTGTGTGGCTTTATCATAGTTAAGTTACAAAACACCACTTCAGTTTCTAATGTCTCTCCCACCAGGCCACTCACAGAGCCCTGCATGCCTAGCTTTATCTATTTGGTGTACTTGATCAGTTACTGGCTTCGCTGGTCATTAGTTTCAGAGGCTGGTTACCAACCAGTCAAGGCCAGCTGCTTTAGCTAATGATATGCCTTCTCACATTTTTCTTATGTATTATATTAGAATGGCCTAGGCAATTTGCACATGCGCCACAGTTCTCACGCTTCTCATGGCTTTAACCGGAAGGCCAAATAGCAAAATTTTGTAGAAGAAAGCACGTGGGATAGTGTGCATTACATTTGTACCAAAAATAAAGCATAGAATATGTGCAAAATGTGCAGAGCTGTGAAGTTGTCCATGTTTTCATCATTTGAAATACAACCAGTTTGTTGCTCACTAACTTGTTTGTTGATTGTTTGGCATGTGATGTAAAAGGTAAACTGGAAAAGGGTCCAATAGTAACTAGCTGAAAGGAGGCATATCACCACCTACTGTAGTGGAGTCAGACATACTTCCAGCAATTAATCGATTCTCCCTCAGTGCTTGTATAAGTCGTTAGTCCAATTACATGAGGTATAACTGTAGCTTGACTTAACTGTAAACCTACTGAGTGTATCTATTTCACTATGTGCATGCTGTTACTGCTGTACTGTTGCTAATTTAAAGGAAAGTAAGTGATTACACGTGTGGAAGGAGGTAAGAAAGAATATCTTAATATTTAAATAACAAAAAAAAGATTACAAAATTAGGTTAGATCAGATAAAATTTAACTTTATTGTATTTGCACAAAGTTAAAGTAGCCAGACAACAAAAGCAGTTTTACATTTTAGTAGAAGTACGAAATAAACCCTGGATAACCCAATCTGATGAGGTTGGTAGTGCAGAGCCCTGTATTTGGTTTCAGTCTACCATTAAATATAAAAAAGGCAGTATGTGGTTAGAACAGTAGCTGATCTATCTAGCAGTGGCTTGCTGGTAACCAGCCTCTGAGACTAATGACCAGCTGATCCAGAAATTTGGTAGGTTAGACTAATGAGCTATTATTTTGGTTACTTACCAAAATACTTACTTCTTACTAAAGACTGTAGAATATATGTTAAAGTTGATTTTTTTAAAGAGACTTTGTAGAGACTGAACGCAAACAACATTTCAGAAACAATGTCTAAATTTTGTATTGAAGTAGCAGGAAAAATGCCGCTGGATGCTTATCCATGTTGACTTTATTTAAGTATTACTGCATTTAAACCTCCACGCCTTGTTAGGTGCAAATCATCAAATGCATTACTGGTTCAGATTGTCAGCTAACAATCATGTTTGTCTATATCATATATTTATTTTTATTTTTTTTACATCTATAGCTATATTTTATATCTTTACTTAAAGGTTACCAGGTTTCCTATCAAACTTTTTTAGACTCCATTTAAGGGTAAGACTCAGAGTTTGTTAAACCTACTCCCCAAAGCAGGCCCCTGTTTGCAAGATTTTGGTTTTGTAATTATGCACTGTTCTTTTAATATAACTTATAATTTCCCTGCATTTGAAAATCAAACTTAATTCACTTTTAGTACAGGTCAATGCAAATAAATGTAAAAATAGTAAATGTTGTACCATCTCTCTGTACTGAGACGTTTTCTGTTTTTTCTTTAAGTCCACAGAGTTTGTGAAGAAAAACATTGTTGTCACAAGTGGTTTCATTGGAGGATTCCTGCTCGGCTTGGCATCCTAGGGTCTGCCCATTGTCAAGAATCTGTGTTTAATTGATGTCAGTATGAGTTGAAATTATCTATAAATTGGTCAATGGCTATTTAGTCCTCATTTGACTGTAACCAGTCTACTTAAGATTAGTTTATACTTTGGTTTCTACAAAAGCTTTACATCCTTTTGCTTACTTGAATGCCTCTTTGTGACAAGCACTGTCAATATGATGTGTGATTCCTTTGTTATACCAGAAAGACCGTTGCAGAATATTCAACTTTCCATGTCAAATAATGATACATATCATGAAAAATCCATTTTAAAAATGCAAAGGACATCAGAATATTACAATGTTTTATTTATTTATTTTTTTTATCAAACTGATATTGTACAATTAAAGATAATGCACTGTCGCCTTGTTGCCATGGTTAAGCCAAGTCAAGTGCAAAAAGATTGCAGTTCCCCTTCATAGCCCATAGGACTGCTTAATTTTTCATTTTCAGATATCAAAATCATTCATTTCCAGGGTTAGAGTGCTGATAGATACTGGATTGTTATGACTTTTTTGCCAAAACAACACAGATGAGTTAAGTCAGCCAACCCCTGCATCTTTTTGTGTTTGTGTTTTGTTTAGTAGGTAATTGACACTTAAAGTACTGAAGGCTTTGGCATGTCTACTTTGTTAATTTAAAGAATGAATAAAGTATCATTTGAACTCTTGCTTATTTATTTTGTGTACAGTGGTATAGTTGCGTTTTTTCCCATCTTGACCCAGAGCAGAGGTTCCCGAACTTTTTTAGCTGGAGACCCAAAACAGAAATTTGGTGTCTACCTGAGACCAAACTTGTAAAATGTATCATAATTGCCAGAATTTCACAACTATATTTGTCAACTCTAGATATAGAACACAACAAGACATAAATCTCAAATATGTTTGAAATGTTTTTATTTTAATACTGATGTAAATTACAACAATAATCTAATATGCTGAACAAATTTTTCTCAATGTCATTAAAATGCATTTTATATGTAATCCATGCAAACACAAGTTAACATCCTACTGTATGTATTCCAGTTCACCATTGAGCTACCAATTAAAAACGTGTCCAGAACCCATTTTGGGTCCTGCCCCTGAGTTTGGAAATCAATGACATCTGGGTCTTTGTTTTAGGGGCCTTTGTTTGAATTGCATTGTGTTTACTGCCTGAACTTAGTTTTGCTTTCACTTTAAGTTAAGAAAACATTAAATAAATGAGTGCATACATGCCTCTTTAAGTTAACAGATGTAACTCACGATCATTACCCATTATACACTTGAAACATGTTCCTGACACGATATGTTTCATACAGTATAGATTTGCAGTTTTCATTAACGTGTTGGACGTATACTGAAGGTTTTTATTTAGGTACGTTTGAGACAAAGTTAAATTTGTGCGAAGAACTTTAATGAAGTCACACATTTTTGCACAAACATGTTACTAATTATATAACCAACACTGCCACTAGACGCCCCAAATAAAATGTTCCAATGGTAACCAATGACAGAAATTTTTTTTGTATGAAGAAAGCAATCAATCCGATTTCTGCCATGGCTTTACATATACCCGTGAGTTCTTCTGACAAACAAGTAAGAGTACTACATTTTCATTAACATTACATTATTTTGCTCCTTTTAGTTTAGATCCTTTTAGTTTAAAACAATCTTACTAAAGATGCACTTGCACATTTTCATTTTTTTAAATCATTAGAGAAATCTTGAAACCAAATAACCTGATATATGTATATTGTATATTTATATATTGTATATGTCAGTACTATATTTTATCATGTATTGATGTTTTGATAAAATGTCCTTTTCCCCACCGAGGCTTTATGTTTTGAAACATAGTTCAAAGAAGATGTCCCTGAGGCACGAAATGAGACATACAGGATTAGGAAGTGTAAGACCTACTTCTACCTAGAATATGATATCATAAATGTGGTGGAGCCAGTATACAGGAACAGTGGAAACCCACAAGGTGTCTGTGATAACACAGGAAATGTCTTCTCAGTATAGCGCAAAGGAAAATCTTTAATTTGTGATCAACTTTTTCTGTGTTAAAGATTTAAACGGGCTAAATGATTCATTACCCAGAGTAAACGGCCCACATGATGATCAGTTCTATAACATTTTCCATTTCAACATCAACCAAAAGATGGTGCTGTACTCATTCACATTCACTGTGACCAACTGCGACTCATTTACAAGAATTTTTCTCACAAATCTTAGGGTAAGGTAAATGACCATGCCACTGTGCTTGATGACCAAAATATCTAGCCTAACCAAAAACATCTATTTAATTATTAAGCTATTTATGAATTTATCTATATAAAATATATTTATTTAATTTACTTATACTTGATTAAGTCAATACAATTTCGGTAATGGTTACAAATATCAGTCTGATATTTACAATTGCCCCTCTATATAACTATATAACTTCTACTGTATATGGGTTATTATTTAACCCATATAAAAACTCCAGAATATTCAACTTACAACAACATATAACAAAATCATGTACCCTCAAATTGAAGTCACTGGAATCGGCAAATATTGTGGTGTATCTTAGGTTTCTTGGGGGATATTTATTCATTTTAGTCATTATCTATTTTAGTCATTTTTTGTTTTAATTATTAATTTTTATATATTTTGGAGCAAGTGGTCATGAAATTACCTAATCAAGCCTGCTAATGGTATGGTATGATGACTAAATTTAAAAAAAAAAAACTGCCTTTGTTGTAAATAATTGGCATATCAAAAAATTTAAGTCTCTTTTCATGTGATCTTTCATCCAAATGGAGAAAACTATGAAGTCACTTCGACCATATGAAAGGCATGGCACTCAGGAAGCACCCAGGAAGCAGTTCCCGGACCATGACCACAAAGTTCTGCGCTGCTCCTGCTTCTGGGATGACACAGAGAGAGATTACCACTTCCTGATTGGTGCCATAGAATTCCACACAGGTTATCATGCCAAACTCTGGGAGTGATGCAATGTCCAAATTTTTGCAAGCAGCAAACTACCTAAGATAAGGTACCATGATGTTATCTGTTCAAATTGTGTGTCAGAATCTCTGGTCCACATACTAGACAGATGCTCAAGAAGAAGGCATTTTTTGCTTCCAATTTCCCTGTCAGTTAATAGTAAAAGTCACCAGGGAGAGGGGATGGATGATGACTCCCACCATCCCTCCACTCAGACCTCATTCCGTCTGACAGGACTGTTGTAACGTCCAGTCTCCCTCAAGCATTCTGGCTTTCTCCACCAGTCACTGACTACAGTCTAATTCTTCTTGAAAGACAGCCAGGTCTTAATCGTGTATGTGTCTATGCATGTTTTCAGTCCAGTAATTTTATTTCCTCTGATGCCTTTTCTTTAATGTCAGCCCTAATGTAGACACCAATCCAACATTCAAGGGAAAATCATTATCTATCTATCCTTCTGTCCATCTGTGGATCTCTCTATTTTTCTTTTGGTTGCCCTCTCTCCAGGTGTGTGCTTCTGGAATTACAAGATAGTGCAGAATGGTGCTCAGTTCTGTAAAGATCTTGTATAATGTGTTTTGTAAAGAAATTCTTGCTCTTTCCTCCCAATGGTTATTTGGTATTTCTCTGTAGTGTGCACCAGCACAAACAAAGCAGCCTGGTGAGATCGCAGATTCGGACAGTGCTCAATGTGTTTGCCTCTGCAAGTCAGAGAGAACCTTACCTTCTGGACAACCTTAAAGTATGTCATGTTTTTGCCATGCTCATACTACAAAGACTGTTTTGTAACCAAGAGGCTGAAGTATAGACATATATGTGAATCAGCTGAGATCTCCCTGTCAAGCAGTTAGTAACAATTTACAGGCCCCCAAGATACAGTGTAAACTTTTTCAGTAACTTTTCCAAACTACCGTTTGCAGCGTGATTTCAGCTGCGTTGTTACAGTCGTTGATTTTAACAATCATATTAACTTGAATAACTCAAAAGATGTGCTAAAAAAATTTGTACATCTTTAAAAAATTTGTACCTTCCCCGCATGAATAAGATTTTAAGCAGACCAAGGGACATATATTAGATCTAATCTGTAAAATACCCGCAGACACACAAACACAAATAAGGATCAATAACATTAACATTGAAAGAGTATTTGAAACTAAATTTCTGAGCGTGATACTAGACCACAAAATCTGCTGGAAACCTCATATAAGTCATGTAAAGCAAAACTGGCGAAGA
>JAPZDY010000005.1:251797-264303 GCA_029783645.1 Ctenochaetus hawaiiensis | reverse complement strand
TGATTATAAGTTTTTATCATAACTTTATTGCACTTCAGTGCTTTTGGGCATTGCTTTAGTGAGTCAGTGTATTTTTTATAGCTAGTGGGAAAAGGCATTGTTTATTTATTTATTATTTATTTCTTTATTTATTAAATTGGGACAGTACACATCAACCAACATATCAATTTTTAGCATCTATGTAGGTATGCCCAGAATCAACATGATTGCAAAATTTCATCTGTAGTCCTAAAGCAAGTATTCACAAAAACATACATACTCACACGCAGGACAAAGATGAACAGCACTGTACTCACAATTACTAACATATAAATCACTTACCATGATTTGATTTGATTTTAACCAATGTTTGAGGTGTTTTTTGAATTTTTTGTAGTTATTACTGTCCCTGATGAATGGTGGTAATTTATTCCATGATTGTGTGCCTTGACAGACAACACCATATGACTGAATTTGGTCCTGTGCCTCAGTGTAATGCAGTCTCCTCCATTTTGTGTTCTGGTGTCTATTGTACTGTTATCTCTTTTGATAAAAAAAACATTTAAACATTTATGAGGCAAGCCCATTTAGAACTGAAAGAGACACTTGCTGGCTTTTAAAGTGCTTGCAGTTGTGTGGGACCTGGTTGTATAGCAATAACTTAAAAGGGAAAATATCATGGCGTGCATATATAATTTAACTGACTTAGTGGTGATAAATGGTTTTACATGAAGAACATTTGAGAGACTGAGCTTGATAATATTTGAAATTTTTTTTAACATGTTCCTTTAATGTAAGATTTGTGTCAAACACCACACCAAGGTACTTGAACTGTTCAACCACATCAAGGCTCTCTCCATTAACACATGGCTGTGGGCCCCCTGTTGGTGAGCGAGAAAAAAACACACACAGTGTCTTTTTTGTGTTAGAATGTAAACATGATTTTTTCAAGCCGTTATGATAATGGTTCCATAGCTGCAGGTATTACTGAGGCAGCCTCTTGTTTAGTTTTAGCATGTACATATAATACTTTATCATCTGCACATTATTGTATATTAATGTTTGAACAAACCTCTGGTAATTCATTAACATGAAGTCTCCTTAAGATTGAACCCTATGGAACACTAGCTGTGCAGCTGTAGGGCAACTGCAATTTTTTTATGTTTACAGCTTGTTTTCTGTTTGACAGGAATGATTTCATTCAGCAGAGGAAGCCATCAGAGAAATCAGAAATAGGATAACTTTGAGAGTAGTACCACATGGTTTATTGTGTCAAGGATCTTTTAAGGTCCAGAAAAACAGCTCTTACATAACCACTCTGGTCTGGAAATAAGTGGCTGCATCGGTGGAATGATTTTTGCAGCAGCCGAACTGCATTGGATGAAGAGGTGTATGCCCTTTTTTGAGATGTTTAGTTAATCCCATGGCCACCCATTTCTTAGCCACTTTTAATATGACTGGTAGAATACTTGATCAGGCAGTTATTCTCTGGTTTTATCTTGTCCCCAGCTTTAAACACTGTTTAATGGACAGGTTTATTAGATGCGCCATTGGGTTTGCAAGAGCATCTCTGTGTTGCTTTATAATGTTGTTGTCTAGACCAAAAACATCCCTAGCTTTTTAGCTTTTTAATGAGGGGATGATTTTTAGATAATATCCAAATCATTAGAAAGGGTACCATTCACCTTGAGCTGTTTATCATTAGATTATTGTCTTTGTTCCATTCTTATCACTTGTTTAAGTTTTCCCATATTGATTTTCCTTTTCCATTTCCCCCCTCTATTGTCTCAATGAAAAAATGGAGCAAAGCTTTGGTTCAGGCAGGCCACATGGACAAGCTTTGTCCAGATTTGGCTGATCAGCTGATGTGGGCAGGTAATGTTAGGCAGGCCCACTTCAACTGATTGGCTACATCGGATCAGCCCCAGAGCAGCTGACCAAATCCCTTCCTAGCTGTTCAATTTGGGCTCTATTTAAAATGCTGCAACTTGCCTGCTTTTTTTTGCTTCTTCCTTGGCATGCTGCCTCACAACCCACCTCCTCCCCAACTCCTTCTTCTCATGTTGTTCTGACTTATCAATGCCATTGCCGTTGTCACTGATGCTTGCTCTGTTCTGCCGGGTTTTGCTGCTGCTCTCCCTGCCTCAGACTTCCATGTCAGTACATGGAGGGGCACGGAAGAGTGCTCTGCCCGCCTCATGCTTTACCTGTATGTGTGTTGAAGAGGGGATAAGTCCTCGGACAGAGCCACACCGCCAAATTTTAATCTTTTAATTGTAATTGCAATAGGTATCTTTGACCAAGGTGGTCCTGACTGTCTGCCTTGGCTTTAAGAGTCTGTTTTACAACTAAGCTTATAAGTAATGTGAAAATATATTGATCACTGATGAGACCTGTTTTTAGGTGTTTTTTTGTGCTTCACCTCGCTCTTTCATTAATCTATACACATCCCCCTTCACCCAAGGTAGTGGGGGGTTTTTTGCACATTTTGGATTGCATTTTTTTGTAAAGCTATTCAGGACTTCCCTAATACTTTTAATGCAAGTGTTACTACTATCCTCAACTTCATCGTTCAGTAATACACTGGACTAATCATGTTGTTGCAGTGCATTTTTCAGATGTTGTTGATAGTTTTTAGGTATAATGAGATGACTAGCAGGCTCAGTGGGACTAGTGAGATGTTTCCTGTAGAGCTTTCTTGAACATAGGGTATGATTGTAGTCAGAGAGCCCAGATGAGATTAAACATTTTGGTAACCCTGTCAGGCATATTTGTGAACATTATATTAATTGTTATCTTGGATGTGTTAGTTATTCTTGTTGGGATAAAAAACATTAAAAACTGGCAAAAACAGGCAAAACCATAAAAAAAGCAACAATGATCCATATATGCATAACATTCACTCACTCAACACACATCCATCCACACTCAATGGCCAATAAAAATACACACAAGGACCCCTAAGCATACAAAAAACAAATTAGTACTAAATAAATGAAATACAAATAAGAAGAATATTTTTTACACTCCAACTTAAGGACAAACTACTACAAAAACCTGAAAATTTTTTTTTAAAAAAAGGTGCTGGTTGGTCTGGCATAGTGCCATGCAGTGGCACGGAGGGAGATGACCTCTGGCTACAGAGGTATATCAGAGTGTCCGGGACTCCTAGGTTAAGCCACATTTCAGTGTACACCATCAGGTAAGATTTCTAGTATTCAAGGCAGCTCCTTTGGTTGACACAAAGCTCATTCATCGAGTCAGTGACAGTACATATGCTCAGGATGATTGATGGCTTGTGTGCCGTGGTTTGCTGGCTTGCCGGCTGAGATGTTCCCATATGCCTCCCAGTGTTCCCTGCTTCTCTGGCAGCCTTGTACTGGTGTGTGTCACTCGAATGATAGCCAGTAGATGATCCAGCGGTGTAAGATTGGATTAATGGGAGAGACAGAGACAGACAATTCATATTCCCACTGTGTGGTTGTTGCAGGACAGGGAACGAAGAGCTCACTGATTATCAGCGCCAGCAGAAAAAAGTGTAGGCTAAGCGCCGTTTTTCCAGGCTACTAACTGTCAGACTGTTAGTTAAATCCATGGCGTGGCCACACTCACCCATCGTCAAGAGACAGCACAGTCACAAGCACAAGCAGTGCTAGTTAACCTTACAATTCTCTTCACTCTCCATGTTGAGGTTACTTCTGCAGTCAACTGATTTAACCATCAGAGTGGTTTAACTGTTTTGTACGGATTTGTTTGATCAGTGTGCTATGAGCAGTTGGTCCTCAACATTCTAAATAAGTCATTCTGAGTCAGCAGCCAACTCTGAAATGTTGGCTGTTGACTCAGAAGAAGAACTAGGTGACATATGCAATGCCATCATGGCTGGGTGGTTAAAGTGAATGAGTATGTCTTCTTTTGGTTGAACAAAGGATTTTCTTTTGCTGTCACACAGCTGCTAGCTTATGAAGCACCTAATAAATCTTATGAAGGACAATGTTTAGAATGTTCTGTCAACCTTATTTTTTATTTAGAAATTAGCAACACCTCTAGGTATAATGCGACATGATTCAACAGAAACATAAACAGCTTTCAAACAACCATAAAGCTGACAAACCCCTTGAATTATAATTGGATTAAAATACTACTGTATTAGACAAGTACATAAATTGGCAATCAAATATATGTTACTGATTTTATTTCTGTCCTACTTTGTTATGATCTACGTGTTAGGGTTCTACATTTAAACCCTTATTAAACACTCTTCCACATCAGGCCTATACAGCTAAATTGCAAAAAACAGGACAGAATAAGTAAATGATAAAAGCATTGTGTTCTAGAGAAATGAATGCTTTATTTTCCCATCATTCATGAGACAGTAGAGATAGACAGCTGGTGTAAGTTAACATGACAACATGGGTAGGTTTAGAGTTACCAGCTGCCACTGCTCTTTACCAACTTTACCCACAAAATAGCAAAAAGTGTAAACACAGTGCTTTAGTGTTTTATCATAAGCACAGTATTTACACCCCACTGAGCTCTGCTGGTGTCACTAATGTCAAAGCAGAACTGAACTTAACTGAGAACCTGGACTTGAGCTCTTTAGGCTTGATGTAATTAAGACATTACACATGACCATATTCTTTTCTTTGGACCTGATCATAGGCACCTGTGCAATGGAGAGAGTGTAGTAAATGCAGCCTATGATTTATTGATATTATAATATATTAAAATATAAACAGTCAATTTGGTGATTAATCTTACCATTTATAAGACAAAAACAGTCACACAACCAACACCCTTTAAGTTGGTTTAGTAGAAACTGATGCTGATCCTTTGCTACAGCATAAATTGGTTGTTAAACAGACTGTCAATCACATAGCAGTCTGAGAGAGGAGAGAAAAAAGCCATCTAGCTATGATTAGCTATGCCATTAAGCTATGATGCCTTCATGGCATTAGATCCATACCAAGCGATGTGAAAAAAAAATCATGGGAAAAGATAGGCAAGTGCATTTTTAATGAACCTGTGCATTGTTAATACGCCTGCTTGGCCCACTGATTCCAACCAAATTCTAAATTAGCTGAAAGTAGGATTGTACACTAATTGTTGCTTATAGGCCAAATTGATTTTGAATGTCAACATAAGCTAACTTAAATAGAACACAATTTAAAAAAAATTCTGTTGTTCACCTAGAAATTTGTCTCACCAAGGGCAAGAATAATGCAAAAATGGACAAGTAGTTTGTGAACCAAAAAAAAAGTGTTCAACACACACAAAAAAAGTATCTAAGCAAGTTTACTCCTTGCGTTTTTTAAACTAAACCAAGACAGGTACCAGGCTGTATAGTAATTCTTAAACTCAAATGTACCTGAATGCATTTTAACAAAGTTGAGATGGTTGTGCTTTCCAAAAAATCCCTTGCCACATCAAATGGAAAATTTCATTTTCTTGGCAGCAGTCTTTCTATCATAGTCATCAAGTGAAGTTGTTTACTTTACCTAAAAATTCATGTTTATTTCAAAATGAAAGACTTATTTTATTTTGGGAGCTCTGCTGCCAAAACATCTGCTTCTATTATTAGAATCAGTGAACAACCAAGGTGATGTGGTGAGATTTGATCCAATGGCTTTTTTTAAAAACACATGTAGGTCAGATCTACACATTACATTTAACAGTTTGACCTGTCTTAGGGATGATGAAGAAATACATGGACAGGTTTGGAGAAAATACCACTTCAGCTAGAGGTTATATCCTGACTAAGACACAATGGTAATATATTATTTTGTAATTAAGTAAAAAGAAAAGCTTGGCTTGAGTGGTTTTGGGTCTGCTGTTCATTATACAATTACAATAGGTTACAATCCAGCCCTTACCTTGCCCCAATCCTTGTGACCTTCTGTATTTCTACTTCAACCTACAGTACTGCCAGGCAGGGAGACAGCCAGGCACAACACAGAGGGTTAAAGGAATAATTTAAATATTTTGGTGTTGTATGAGACGCTTATACCCAGTCAGTGTCTTACCTGCCGTAGATAACGGCCGATTCGCCCTCTGCCTGGAGAAGCAGCATGGTAGAAACAGAGCATCATATTATTGCAAACAGTTCCTACAGCAACATGTCTTTGAGCCACCTACAAGACCACCCAGCTAAAGTATATATGTCCCTTTACCTGCCCGCTACACTTAAAAAAAAAAAATCGACTTATAAGCTGTTAAATGCTTCATTATCTTTACCAGGTATGTGCCAACTCTGTCTGCTGTTAAGTGCTAAGCGTGTATTGGTCAATGGATTCTTGAAAAATTGACGTGAGAGAGGTGAAAGTGAGTTAAAACTGGAAAGTAGTTGGGAAAAAAAAAACAAAACAATAAACTAATAGAAAACTAAAAGATGCTGAAACTCTGGAGCTGAGGGGAGTCCAGCAATGATCTGAATTCATCACAATGAGCAAACCTTTTTAACCTTTTCACATAATGCATGGCCAGTTGATCAATTGTTTTATTAAAAACATTGATCATAGCAACTTTAAGGCAGTTCTTGCAGTAATGGCTAATAGTGTAGCCCTGCTTTGCTGAGTGTCAGTGTACAAAATTTCTGCTTTTATTGCGTTGGTTCATAGTGTGCTCCTATGTTTTATATGAATATCACCTGAAATACTGTTTACTCTATGGGATTCAGGGCATATAATGATGCTGCTATGTCTGATGCAACTATACTTAATAAGAAATAAGAATACAGAGGCAGGTGGGGGTTCTGGGTGGTTGTTATACAAGCACCAGGACTTATGTCTACACGTATGTGCAGTGTGTGTTTGAACAGAGCAACCACGAAATAAAAGAATCATTGTAGGCAGCCAGGTTTTGAAAACCCACACAGACTCATCCAGCATTGCTCACCCAAAAAAACAAAAAATATCTATGAGAAGTTGGAGGTAGCTCCTTCCATTAGAGAACTCAGTGGTCCTCTTAGATAACTAGTAGACAGAGCATAATACCTATACATGATATTCTTTATTTTCTTGCCCTCATTAGTTCATGTTTCCAGTAATGACTATTGTTTTTGTTTTTCAGATTGTGGTGGATTCAGATAGCAGGGGATGGAGCAGACCGATGAAGTAGCCCTCCTATTTCCTCTCTCCCTACAACTTGCAGACCTTGAACCTCCACTGTACTAGCAGGAACAAAGAGACAAAGACATCTCCTCTCTTTTTTGTGAGACCTTGAAATACAAATTGAGTGAGAGACAGAAAGAAATGTGGTAAAGACAGTGTGAGAGAGAAAAAAGGAAACGCAAAGAAAAACAGAGACTAAGTGACGGTGTGGACATCCAGTGACTATTGAGGACTTTTGGGTGTTCTTATCATGAAACCTTCAATCTCTGGCCCCACCTCTGGCCTGCTGCTGGTCCTGATATGCTGCCCACTGCTGGGCTTGGTCCAGTCTACCAGCAGCAGCAAGGCTAGTGAGAAGGGACACACACACCTGGGAGACACTGACCCACAGCGATGCATGAGGCATCACTTTGTTGAGACCATCACACACCCAATTTATAAGTGCAACTCCAAGGTAAGGCAGGTAGATATCACTACAAACATCCCCTTACATGAGTGCACACACATACACACACAAACTATAAGGACTTCTAGTGAACAGTAAGCACACTAACAGTAAGTTAATGTGCTTCAGTGTGCCCTCCCACTCACTTTGATAAAAACTTGTTTTAATGGGGCTATAAACAAATTAACATTTTTTTTAAAATAAATATTAGGGAAAGCAACCTTTGTGATTCAGAAATCTTAAGATGATCATCCAAAAATATCCTCCCATACTAGGAGTCATTAATCTTAAAATAATTTCATGGTTCTTCAAGTGTTGCCCCTCAAAAACCTCCTCCGTGGGCCAGTAAAGAGTCTCTCTCTTTCCTTCTCCTCTTTATTTCCATGTGTCTGTCATTTAGACAAGTAAGGCCTGGATTCTAAGGGAATGTGAGAGTCTGTGTGGTGCTGAACTTGGGCCATAAAAATATTCAGCATGTCAGCTTGGTGTCAGTTTTGGCTGAAGTGGACTTCTTATTGTCTGTTTGCTTTCTGCCAATGGCACAGACTAAAGAGGAAACGATGGGCTAAAGAAAGACGAAGAAAAGTTGAGAGTTAACAATACAAATCACTTTATGTTGAGGGGCTTGAGATCAACTGAATCACGCCAAATATATGAACACCACTGGAAATGAGCATTTGAACTCTGTCCTTATGTTTTGCATAAATGTGGTTGTTCAGCTAGTGATAGTGATCAGTTTTTAGGTCTTTTTTTAATAGTCTGATTCTGAGTGCATAGAACAGGTGGCCAAACAGCAGCTCAGTTTAGGGAAGGAACGGCTGAACACACTTTCAGCGGGAGTTGGGCTCTCTGTCACAAAACCACAAAGAACTGACAGGCTGTCTGGCTGAGTGACTGTTATTTACCTCAGTATATATAATCCACATGGAATCCACAGATACCATGACTTATTCCTTGTTTGTTTATGTTTGTGTGTGTCTGTGTGTGTGTGTATGTGCATGTGTAGGCGTGCGTGGGTGTGTGTGTGTGCATGCGTGTGTGTGTGTATGTGTGCCTCTGTGTGCTTTCATCTGCTACCCAGATATAGAGTTTTTTAGAGGTTTTTGAGGCATTCTCACCATTTAAAGTAAACTGCCATCAAAGGTTTTCTATAGTTTTAACAATTCAATATATTTACAGTCATAATGATCTTAACTTCTTATATAAGAGAAGTGATTATTGCACATCTGTTTACTGATAGGTGTGTAAGAACAGGACATGAGTCAGTGTAACAAAATAATCTCCCTCATACTGTCAACTAATTTAATTGATAACTATGTTTCAGTATAGTAACACTGTGTAGCATTTCAGATAACAGGTGAGAGTTATTGCATATATGAGCTGTACTTATTGAAAAGGATGAGAACGTGTCCTGGGGTCCAAACACAACAGTTATCCAAAGGAACAAAGCTTACATTGTTGTTTAATTTTTCTCTCAGTCTCCTAACAAATCTGCCTCTAAAGTTCGTACCCATAGGCATTAGGAGTTGTTGCTATGGCATAAACACTGACCAGAGGGATGTCTAATAAACTAACTAAGGTAAACTAAGGTAAACTTACTTCTTTATTTGCAGGTGAAGGTTGCTTAATTTGTCATAGAACTGACATCTAAGTTTTTTGTTTGTTTGTTTGTTTTATCAAAGTATTAATTTGAATGTCAAGAGTGAACTTGCCACAAATTTAGGATCAGGAATGAATCTAACAGTAATAAACACCATTGATGAATCATTTTTATGCCAATAAAATGTAGAAAAAGGTTAAAAAAAAGAAGAAGAAAAAAGGTCCTGCCATGATTTCTTAGAGCTTAGGGTAAGCAAGCAAAAGATCTGAAAAAAAAAATAAATTTAAAACAACATCAAACAGAGAAACAAATGGCAAAATCTCACATCTCAGATGCCACTTCATGGTAAACCAGATAATCTTTGGCATTTGAGCTTGGTAATTGACTGAAACAACTAATTAATTCATTAGATACTTCCAATAATATTCAATGAATTGATTAGTTTTTCCCGTTCTTGCCAAAATGTTTCATTGCTGCAGTTCTAAAAAAAAACCTGACATCACTGGTGATGGAATTATTTAAAAACAAAATCTTTTACCTCAACCTGCCATAACAGTTTGTGCTGATATATGAACAAGGACAGGCCTTGGAACTGCTTCTTGAGTCACTCACCTGATGTTACCTGTGCAGAAAACAGACATATTTCCTGGATACCATCACACTGCTTGGATTCAGATCTAATATGTTCCCCTTTATTTTTAATATTATCGATCCCATCCTGCTTTGGATGACACCACTATTCAGTTCTTCTTTATCACCAGGTCAGTAACCATTTATTGGATCGGCTATTTTATCTAGCTTGTTTTAAGTAAAAGGAGGAGCAGGAAAAGTGTCAACAGAAAGGAGGTGGGTAGAGGAGCAGAGAGGCCTCCAGCTAGGACAAAGACAAATGATCTTAAAGTGGTAACAGCACTTTAATGTGTAAGTGTGTTGAGGTTGGATCACCCTGCCATGGCCCCAGACAGGCCTTTTTCGAAGTGGGTGCATGGGTGGCGACAAATAGCAGTGACAGAAGGACATGACAGGGAGGCAACAGGAATGTAGTAACCCACATAGGAATGCCAGTCAGATGGTCACACCACCACTCAGGCATGTACTTTTGTAAGCTCACTGGTGAGACTTGGGGGAAGCTCAGCGCAGTGGTTTGTCTCAGCACAGGATAGTTTGCCACATAGATCGCTCTAGATGAGAAGAGTGGACTTTAAATGTAAACCTTGTTCAAATAACTGTGTGACTGAGCTCTAAGCAGCGGCAGGTGTTGGCATGAGTGATGGGTTTTGTTGCTTTCTCTCAGTTTGGCTGAGCCTGAAAGATTTAGGGGAAATTACCCCTGTTTTACCCCACTCAGTCTGGTTCAGTTTAGTTGGTTACACATTGTAATGGTTATTTTAGTGGGACAGGAGTATACACCAAATGTGTATGGTTGAGGGAAAAGAGAGAATATGAGAGAAAGTAAGCAGCAGCAAAGTTAAGGTGAATGCATGCAGAGAAAAGGAAAACAGTTGGCAATAAATACAAATAACCACAGAAGCTTATTAAGATAAAACAAAAAAAAAGTCTAATCTGTTGTTTCCTACCTGCTGGAAAAATAAACAGGTTTAGGTCAGAGAACCCAGAAACAAACAGATCTACAATTAAATATACTGTCTAGAAATGCAAAAGAGGTCTCTGTCCTGGTTAAGTTCCACTTTTGTAAGGGTTGCATACGGGTACATCACTGAAAGTGTTGGACACAGTGAAAATGCATCTCTTCAAAGCCAAAAAGACAGTTCTGTTGAGAATGAAATCTAGGCTCATTGTATCAAGAGACCACTTCTTCATCACTGGCAATATCAGGAAAAGCCTATGTTTATGACAAATCTGCACTTTCTGTACTTTGTGTTGTCTCCATACTGTGTTCCAGATGGTGTTGCTGGCACGATGCGAGGGCTTCTGCAGCCACACAACCCGTTCAGACCCTCTCATCTCCTTCAGCTCTGTGCTAAAGCAGCCCTTCAAGAGCACCTGCTCCTGCTGCAGGCCCCACACCTCTAAGCTGAAGGCAGTAAGGCTGCGTTGCACCGGCGGGACACGCATTACAGCCACTTACAGATACATCCTTGCCTGCAACTGTGAGGAGTGCAGCTGAGCAGGGAGCAGCTGCCTCCCAAACTCTGAACCTCTTCACCTTCAGCTTTCCAGAGGATTTTGGTTGATCATTATATTGGATTGTAAGGCAGCATTTTAGAATGTGATTTGACCTGCAGCAGTTGGAACTATACCCTATGATTATGTGCATTCAATCAGTACAAACCATAGAAAAGCATATTTCTCCAGCACACAAGGCCAGACTCCACAAACTGTTTTCTCCCATGGGCCAGATAGAGACCCCCCTTACTGCAGGGATGCACTGCACTCAATACAGGCCTCCTAATTCATAACACATATGCTCATAAACCACAGTTTGGGAACTCACTAAAGAATATCTGTAACAGCTTTTTGCCATTTCCGTAAAAACTCCAGTATGCATTGGACAACAAAACAACACGCCACATGGAAAAGTAGCATGGGAAAGGATTAAAGACACATAAGCCCAGACATGTGTAGGATCTACAGCTCATCAGGTGATCGATTAAAGAGTACTGGCAGAAAGTGTAAAAAGAGCTCTGGGAATGGAAGAAGACCCAGCATAAAGTTTAACCAGCCTAGTTGGTGGTGCGAATTGTCAATAGACTTTCAAGGTGATCTGTGTTTATATTAAATGTATGTCTATTGTATTTACTCTCTGTAATGTTTCCGTCAACATTATTGAAACGGTAGCTACTATCATAAATTTATGAAACTGCTGCTTTTTTTCTGTCATATTTTGTTACTAATTACATCCATTGTTTTGACTTGGGGGAAACACTATTGTCCAAACAGTGTTACAGTTGCTCTGTATATGTCTGTAATGCCTGCTTACATTGTCCTTATAATCCACCATAATGAACACAGTACTTCAAACTCACATTTCAGTCACTCAGTGTATGTGCCGGGCTTTAAAATGTCTGTGACCATTAGTACTTGAGGTAGTTTATCTGAATTAAAAAATTGACTACACATCTCATGGTACCAACTTTGCTCTATGCCATCATAAAAAAGCATGTTTTCTTACACAAGAACAATTCAGTGCAAACATTTACATTTTGAACAAATTTTTGAAGTTTAAAGATGTTTTGCCACTAAATACAGTATATAGTGTTGAAATTCAGATAATAGTGAAGTTATAGCATCAAAGTATTTAATTTTGAAATATACAACCTTTTTTTGTTTGAATCCTTCTATTTAAAAGTTTCACAGGGTGATTTAAAGCTGTGTGCAAATAATTTTTTCTGAAATGCATGTCAGTGCAATG
>JAPZDY010000005.1:87005-98243 GCA_029783645.1 Ctenochaetus hawaiiensis | reverse complement strand
GGAGAGTGGGATTTGTAAAGATCAAACAATATCTGTCCCTCAATTGGTGACTGTACATTCTTGGGACTTATAAGCCCCGACGACATTTTCTGTATTTAAAACCAAAACTGGAGTGGTATTTATTTTTGCTGTACTGCTGTGGCCATGTGGATGTACTTTTCTGTCCATTCCAAATAAAGATACAATTAAAAAAAAAAAAAGAGTGCTGAAGTTTGACTGCACAGATTCATAATGAAGTCACAGAGATACTGCGAACTAGTGACATGAATGTGATTCCTGGTTTCTTGCCTGCAGGTCTTTCATCAGAATTTTTTCTGGTAAAATCTCATTGCCTTTCCTCTTTCTACAACCTCAGCTGAGCTTTAAGGTTTTCTTTAAGTCAGCAGTACCTAAATGTAGGCCTGTTTATTAAAAACATATGTGTATGCATTGTTTAATAAGGTTGTACATTTGCTGTCAAATTTGACTCTACTGTTCAGTTTTGAATATTCAAAACCCCAAGCTTAGTTCTATTCCAAACAGTACAAAATACTGCCCAGTAAATGAGAGAATAAATAAAATCTCTTGTGGAGTGATATTTAAACAGTTAATTGCTAAAATAAAATAATTACACTATAAAATAAAACCAGTTTCTTTTACAAAGAAGGAAATCTTTGCCCTACAGACAGAAATCAGAATCAGCAGCACATATTTTAATAAACAAAACAGTAAACTCAACCTTTGTTTTTTTTTCTCACAATCCAGCAATAAGTGTGATTGTTATACTATCTGTTTTAAAAAGTTAAATAAATTGTTGGATTCAACCTAAACAACTCTGAAAAGGCAGTTGAGTCAACAGACTGCATGTAGTCTGAAAAGTTAAGGAAAGGGGTCATAGACATTGTTTGACAAATCAAGGAACACTTTGCGTACTGTCAGACCCACAAATATACAGTGGAAATCAACCAATATTGTTGAGGGAAGAAGCTGAAATAAATTACTAGTACACAAGCAGACAGACAACAAAACAATATGGTACTGATATACTGTACATGTGCAGTAAATATGAGAATTTTTGGGTTGTGTTGTATAGTGCCAAATTCAAAATGACCAGCGGAGTGATGTTATGCCATGATCTAGGTGAATACTTTTCTGATTGGCCAACAGGTGCGTGTTCAAAACTGTTAATTGCACATGCAGTTCGGCTCAAGTTTAATAACCTTTTGAAAATTATCCTCAACCCGACTTGTAAATGAAAGGGCATACATGTCACAGCATAAGCCTACACATTGATAGGATTTCTAATGAAGTAAAACAATTTTTTTGAAAGTTTTAGAGTAAATAAAGTCAAAAGAAATTAATAATAATTAGGGTTAGCAATTACTGTGCAATATTTTGTAAATATTGTGTATTACAATATGAATCCTTTTTTTCAAAGTCCTTGTCCTCTTGTTGTTCCTCCAGTTCAGCAGCAACTGACTGTGGTGCAGAAGACACAGCTGCTCAGCATGTTTTCCAATGAGATGGCCTCTGATACCTCACTTCAGAAGTACTTACTTGAATAAAATGGATAAGGGTCATTAGGCTGTTATATTTTGGGTTATATCATTTTTACAAAAAGCATTATTCTGGCAAAGGTGACTGATTAAAAGTCAATGCTTGACACCTTGATTTAGCGGTATCCTGTAGGTTGTGACCAGGGATATTTCTAGTGGTTTAGCAAGGAAACTGGGCTTGCTTGTTGTCACAGAAACAAATCACAAGATTGTTATGCTTTTGCAACTTTAAATTGGTCAAAATAAGTAGAATAAAATGAGAAACATTTTGTACACTGTGCAGAACTATTCTTAGTATCAAATATATTTATACAGTCTGAAGACAGGGATAGTGAATCCAGCAAAACATGTGGTTTGCAGAGTAGTGTTATTAGCTTAGCTTATCAAAAACACACATAGGTTGTGACATTCTGTGTCAACTGACATGAAAAGAGGAAAAGTTTTTGTTGGAGAAAAACAAAGAACTTAGCTAAACACCATTTCATTTTTCTCCCACAGGCAAAAAAAGAACAGGGATACTTGTTTGGGTCCATTAAATACCGAAATGTAATTTAACTGAACTCCCTATGATAAATCTATTATGATCAGTCCCTACTTATTTAGATTATTTTGCATAAAATTCAAATTCAGGTAATACTTAATGTTTATATTTTACGATACTGTAAGTAGCAAAAACGCTGAATTCAACTCACCATTGTACTGGTGAGGAGGCAGAAAAATCCATGATAAAAGTTTGCAAAATATGGATCAAGGTTCATCGGATGGCAGTTGAGGGAAGGGAGAATTTTTTTCTATAAATTTGTTTGGGATAACCTGTAACATTAACACTTTGTATCAAATGACCAGCTGCATCAAAGTAAGTTTATTTTTTTACTTTAAAGACCACCTCCAATGAAAGTCAAGTTTTTAATAGTCTCAGCATATGGTGTCTATCTAGTGTTTTTTACAACTTAACAAGCTAAACTGGGGTTAAATTAGCAGCCAATGCCATGCTTGTGAATATGCTTCTTAAAATTTAAGTGTACTGATGTCAGTCCAAAATGGCAGATTCAGACAATAGAGGTTTTACACATCACAAACCTAAATGAAACCTATAGAAAAAATCCTGTCAATGTGTGTGTGTGTACGTGTCAATATGTATGTGCGTGTGTGTGTGTGTTGGAGGAATGGCGGTCAGTGCATGTTAGAGGTTGCTACGCCGAAACAAACCACAGTCAGGCTAATGCTAGGCTACTCTACACAACATAATTTTTAGTTGACAACTAATGTAATCAGGCTTAAGGATCAAAATATCTTTTACTGTTGCATTGTAAGTTTCAAAGAGTGATGCATAAAACACATAATTGTTCTGATACGTACACTTGCAAGCCAACTTGTTAAATTTGGTCCTTCCATCTTCTTCACAGGCTGTATTTGGTTCGACATGCTACCATTATGTAGCTAGCAAAAAAGTGCAGAGAGTTAAGGGTAAGAGAGCCGAGTAATGGAGAGATTGCTGGCAACCATGAATATTGAAATGTTTCATAACCATGAAAAGAACAGTACAAACTTATTGAGGCCAAAGTTGTAGTGTGACATTAAAGCAATTTTAAGACATGCGTTCATTTTTATCTTCAAAAAAATGTCTAAAAATCTGATTTTGACTATCAGACAAGGCTTTAACAACAGCAGGAGAGGGGTTTTTAAAGTAAAACATAAAACAAAGTTTCAGCTACTTTGCTGCTAATCAGTCCTACCCTCAAAGACAATGAACAGTTAGAAAGTATAGCAATCTTAGCTTAACAAAATAAAACAAAATCAAAAAGGCACACTCACAGCATTAATTTACTTAATTCATCTAACCTGTTAAATTCTTGTTTCTTACCTCAAACACTCTGACCTACTACTCTTTACTGACCGTACTCAAATGGAAAATATCAATGTTGCTGCTAAAATTGACATTTCTTACCAATTAATGCATACATTTTATAGGCCAAAAATGGTTTAACATGCCATCAACAGTTTTAAGTGATCAAGAGTAGAGCTGCTCTTATTTTTTCATGGTCACAGCAGTAAATGCTATTTTTCCCAACATTACCTAGTATTTTTTCAAGGTTCAGATTTGTGCTTTTGATCTGGACGGCATTCTGTCTTTTGATAATGATCCAATGATAAAAAAAGCAAGGCTATAACTTATATAGTGATACTCCATCATAAACACACACCTGAGAGCATGTTTGGCCACTCTGAGCTGCTAGCTTTGCCACAATAAAAGGTACCATGAAGAACATTTTGTAACAATAAATTGTAATAGCTTTAATTATCCAATGGCATTTCATCAAGTGACATCACCTGGTCAAAAGTTCAAATTGCAAAACTCTTTGGTTTATGACCAAATTCTATTCCTGATAAATGACACTTGCAATCTTGTGGCAGAATCTGTTTTAAGAGCCCGTTAGCAAATACAGATTACTAACATGTTAACCCAAGATGGTTAGCCTGGTAAACCGTATTCCTGCTTAGTTAGCATTGTGAAGATCCGAAGGGAGCTTAGAAATCGATGACTTAAAGGAGAATACCAGGTGAACACATGTTCCTTGTATTGTTAAACTATATATGTATTTCTGTGGTGAGTACAGAGGACTGGACCTTTAATGTTTAAAAACTTAAGCCTGAGATGAAAGTGATAAAACCTAAAAAATTCAAATTCCTCTGTGGTTTATACAAGGGAAGATGCAAGGAGAAGCTGCATTTATAATGATAGTTCAATTTTTATCTTTAAGTCTGAAGCAGTTGTGAAAGGACCTTTGGGAGGAATAGAACGAACAGGCATGATAAGAGAGAAAGGGGCATGAAAGTATGATATTGACACAGTGATATCTGGTTACCTCTGCCCTACACTGAATAAAAGGTAAAGTTTAGTGTTGTTTCGGTCATGTTTGGGTTTTAAGGGTCACACTCAGTGTCCTTCAATTAATTTTTTCACATGACTGATATTTTATTTTAAATATGGAACTGTGATTAATCATCATCAAAAACAGAGAAAAACATTTTTTGATTTATTTGTGATGTGGAATGATCTCCTGCACTTGATGCTCCCTCTACTGAAAGCTGTGCCGCAGTTGGTATTAGAGCTCATGTTTACGGTTTGTGCACTCTGTTTTTTCTCTTGATTTAGAAAATTCTTATAACACAGCTGAACTGTAAACCTCCCTTTTTAAAACAAAATGGCTGAAAGCTGAATGACTGAATCTGAATAAGGACTGCAGAAGGTATATTTTCTTCTGTGCACACAAAAATCCTAATATCAGTGGGTTATTTATCCAAGCTGAAATAAACTTAACATAGCAACTTAAAAATAATCAATGCAAATTCTTTGCCTCTAAGCTGTGTTTAAATTGTAAACAGTGCACTATTTCATACAGAGTATTATCACTGTCTTGGAGCCAGCTTGGAGAGTTGAGGTGAAGATGTTTTTTGATGGCTTGGATAGCAAAATGGGGAAAGAAAGAAAAAAATGCTAGATGGGTGAGTTGCTGCCATTATCTTGAGAACTGAAATGATGCTTGTTATTGCTATCACAGCCAAGGTCCTCACACATCAGGACAACTGTAATTTTTGCCTTCACAAGTTTTTCTGCATTCATAGCTGACAACATAGGGCACTTGATGACAGAAATGAAGTACAGTCTTGCTGGGGTTAATAGCAAACCCCATGTGATATGCTTTATATCAAGCATTGTGGGCTTCCACCTCTTACCTGGACACTGTGAGAAGCTCCCTTTAAGTATTTATGAGCATATGAGTGAATAAAATGTTCCTTCCTTCCAGGACTACTCATGACAGTGATGTTTAGTAAGACAGTCTTGGTTCAGGGCAAGGGTTGAAACCTCAAAATAACAGTGGGTTGTAACTCTGACCAACCCCTCAAAATATCACTGCTTCGTGAGTGAGTGCTGTTGTGGGAGCCATAGTTTTCCCTTTGAGTAAATGTCGTCAAAATGATTGTTTCCACAAAAATATTTACATGAGAACTGATGATTTATGGTTTCCTAATTCTCACAGTGTTTATCCCAGATCTAGCTCTCCTCCAGCAGAAAACTCTTTAAATCCTTGCATGATAAAAAAGCACAAGAAAGAGAAAAAGAATAAGATCGCAGTCATGATCTGGATATGTTGGAAACAACTAGTGTGCAAAGTTAAATCCAGATTTAGTATCACAAATTAAACAATACATAGATACAATTCATTTTTTAAAAAAATTGTTTGGGTTTTGCTATTCATGTCTGCATGTATGTCCTATTTATGTTAGATTATTACCTTAAAGTGGACAAGACAGAGCTCAATGCAAATCAGTTTGTTGTGCTTGCTTAATTGAAGTGCTACATTTGATCTTTTATATTTAATAAGTAACTGCACCCATCTTTTAACTCTTGAGTTACCAAATCATGCTGACTTGGTAAGTGTTGTGGTACAGACTGGCAATTATGGCTCAGGAGGTAGAGTTGGCTGTCTACTTGTCAAAAGGATGGTGATATATTTCCTGACTTCAGTCTGTGTGTAGAACTGTCCTGAATTCTTAATAGTCTGAATTCTAAATTGCTTTCGATGACTATTTTATTGGTGTGCTAATGTGTGTTTATCAGTTCCTGCTGAGCAGGTTGGCAGAGTTTGGTGAAGTTTCCTCCCATAAGTGTATCAATGGCAGAATGCTAATTTGTCCTGTAAAAAGCACTTTGAGAAATTGTAAGACTACAAAAGTGGTCTATTAATGTGGTCCTTTTACCATTTAAAATTCATTTTTTTGCCTAATGGTGAGCTTATCTTTGATATTATTAGGACACAAAACATAGCTGCACTAGCCTGCTTGTGGTCAGTTTAAGTCTCAATCTTTGACCACACCTTTCTTCTTTTGTTATATTCAGGTGTGGCCAGAGGTACTTGTGACCACACCCACCTGCGGCTGTAGTATCTTAAGCATAATATTACATCTACACAGGCTGTGGGAAACGCCACAAGCTGCAAGTAGGTGCAAGTATAACTAATTAGCTAAATAAACTTGCCCTCATCCCTAAAAAGGATATGATGTCAGTTCTTTCTTGAGTAATCAATAAATATTGTTAATCAGGGAGTGTAACCATTTTTAGCAGTGCAACTTCAAACAGAGAGCAATGCAGCTTTTTGTTGTCTTTGATTCAGGTTTGGCACACATCAGGAAAAAATGACTTTCAGTCCTATGAGTGGTCCATTTTAAGACACTTACTTAATTTTACTTTCTAAAAATTGCTTAAATATCCCATTACATGTCTGACTTTAAGAAGTATACATCAGGCTATGAGATCTCTGTCATTACCATGCCCAGAGCCAGCAACCCCTCCACTCCACTCCCTGCTCTCTCATCTTCAACTCCCTGCATCATCTCCATAGCTAGTAATGTACAAAATGACAACATTTTTGAATCAGATACAGCTTCTGAAGAGGAAGAGAAAAAAGAGGACCATATCGTACACCGCTGCTTGCAAGTGAATGGATCAGAATGGTAAAATATTTTACGAATCGCTTTTTACAACTCAGAATGCCATAGAAAAATATATCGTTGATAGCAATGACTTTTATCTAAAAACATCTCTTACACACACACACGCATACACCCTCCCCTCTTGTCAAGATGGTCCCTAGGTTTATGGCTTATGAAACCCTCCTAGTCTGAGGCTACCTTTTTTTGACTGTCATGGAAATCCCAAATCTCGAAATCGATTACTATTTTAAGCCCCAGGTTTTGTCTTATAGTGACCAGTAGTCCTTGTTTTTGGTGGCCTGTACATGGCTGAAGCCGTCTTCGAAATGCCCCTGATTTTTAATTTGGGTAAGATCACCAAACAAAGCAAAGTGAATAATTTACATGTCAGGAAAAACTGTAGAGTTGAGTTGACTTTAAAATAATGTTGTGCCAGTTTGGCCAACAGAGGGGGCTGCTTAATAGTATGCATTCATACTAGCAAATATCTACTAACACAAAATGTGACCACAGGTGTTAAAATCAGGTGGATTAAAGATTAAATTTCTCTGTAGCTATGACAATTTTCATCTTAGATTTCAGAGATTTCTGAAGCAAGCCAAGATGGGATGCAAATTTTTTCTGAAAAAGGTTCAAAGTTATAATTATCTGAAAGGTTAACCATTTTTATAAGCCTGTCTACACAACACTTTCCATGGTCAAAATACATAAAACTGCAGTTGTACCCCTATTTTCTTTAATAGATAATATTTTAATGGTACATGGATTGCTAGACTAGAACTGCTTTCATTGCAGAAATCTGGTCATCTTCTTGTAAGATGTAAAAAAACACCACAAAGACATGCTGAGATGGTTAAAAAGTTGATTTTCACTTGAGGGCATTTCAAGAAGTGGATCTGACAGCAGCATCTCTTTTCAGAAACTTATGCTCACTGCCCTGGATACACACAGGATCACTGTTAACTATTTCATAGGTACTGTAACTTCGGAGACAGTAAGTCCACTAAAAAATGTTAACAGCTTTTTCTGTTAATTTTTTTTTTTTTTATTATTTGGCGCAATTACTGTTGAATGTTCTATGAACCAATGTCCATCCCCTTTTATTATATCTCAGAGACAGATACCACTAGAGAAAAGCCATAAAGTATGATTATTGTAATTTTAGTCAGTCAAACCTTTATGTAGTGTGCCTTGAAATTAGACATTTTGTCATATGTTCTCTATTAAACTGAATACTTATTAAAAGTTCCATCTGTCTCTGCTGCTTTCTGGCCCTCATTTCCTTCTGTTGTACTTTTCTGTCTTGCCTCTTACTTTACTCCTTCTTTTCCTTTTACTTGTTTCACCATGACTCTCTATTACTCTAAAAAACAGCAATTAAAACAAGGGTTGAAACTAATAGTTATTTGCCACGGATTAAGGGTGATTATAGTGACATATATACACAACAGAGAAACAGAAAACCCTTACATTTGTTAAGCTGACACAAGAGAGCGTTTGTATTTTTTATGAGAAAAAAATTACTTCAGTAATTAAATTGATCATCAAAATATCTGTCATTATTTTGTCTTGATCACCTAACTGAAAAACTGTTTTAGCTCTCATCTCTGATGTTTTGCATTAGTTTATTCAGTATCATTATGATGATGCTTTTGTCTGGATGATGATGATGGTTTTTAAAAATACACAGAGACAGTGGTAGAGACAGCTGTGTATTTAGTCCATTGAGTTAAGTGGATCTCTTTTTCTCAACCTATTGGAGCCCCTTTACCATTAAATATTTCATCAAATCATGGTATGGTCAGTCTAATTTTTGGGTTATTTGGTCAGCCCACAAAAAATTAGGAGCTGAAACTAATATTAAGTTGTATTATTTACTAATTTGCCCGGTATTCTTTTGATCAGTCATCAGGCATCATATGCTAATGTCAGAAAATAGTGAGCTAAAATTCCTAATATATTCTATTTATCATTACACACATCTGAGAAGCTGAAACCATTGAATTTAAGACATTTTACACAAAAAATAATTAAAACAACTTATCTCTGTCGAAATTAGTTGATGTTTAATGTTTCTACACCTCTACAAATGGATTACTTATTGAATTTTATAGCTGAAATAGTCGTTTCAGCTTTATAACAATTAGACTTTTCACTGGTTACTGGAGTTAAGTTTTTTAATCACAGAATAAAAATAAAGTTTTCTGAAAAATGTCACTGATTTATCATCATATTTGGGTTGTGTTGATAAAGGTTTCTTTTACTAGAAATTCTTTAAAAAATCTTAAAATCTTGAATCTTGAATCTTTCTTTACTGAACAATAAAAATAATCATCATCATCGTCATCCCTAAATTTTGAATTCATTTGACCATTTAAATCGTGCTTGAATGTGTCTTGTTAACTGTCTTTTTATGTTACTTTGTGATTATTTATTTCTTACTATTTTTATATACGGCACTTTGAATGACCTTGTCAATGGATGTTATACAAAATAAACTTGCCTTGTCTAACCTGAGTATACAATGTAAACTTTAGGGTGCATGTTGCGGATTGAAACAAAATTTGAAAACAAAAATTGTATAAGATTTTAATGTTAAACTAACTTAAACTCCATATGTGAGTCTGAGCAGTTCATGGGAATGCGACGTTTTCTACGAACAAGTCACAAGTTTGTTGGTTAATTAGGCACAAATTTCATTAAACGATTTACCGCGTCATAATTAGTGAATTAGTGACTTACTCACCCAGCAGTCCTTCAAACTGCTCGATGGCCAAAACCGCGTTGTCTTGCGTGCTGTGGTGAAGATGGTTTGGCATCTTGGTCATGTTCCATGGCATGGTCCGGCAAAGAGGGATCCGCACCGACTCACATGACGCCGCCCGGACCGCAGCCGGCCCTAGTGCGCAGTAAACGGCCAGCAGAGACAGGGAGAGTCCCAGGGAGAGCATGTCGGTTGATTGAGAGAGAAAATACTCGTCTCGGCTGCGTTGTCGGTCCTTCAGTGAAGCCCCTGTGATTCACTTCGTGCTAAATCCAAAAAGGACGTGATTTTCTTGCTGACTGCTGCTTTTCTGCTGCTTCTGTCAGGCCGTGGGGAGCTCGAGGAAGCGGGAGGAGCCGCTTTCTTATTCAGACTTTCACCTCCTCCTCTTCCTCTATCCTTCTTTCTCCGTAACTCCCCTTCTCTGCTTTCCTTACATCCCCTCTTTTTTCTTTTCCTCCTACTCTCTTTTCATCTCTTTTCCCTTCTTTTCTCCTCACTCCCTCCCCTCTCTTCTTATCCTCATGCTAAAAAATAGATTCCTTTTAGATGAAAAGTCAACACCAGTAAAGCCGTTAAAAATCTCTTAATCATGACATTCCATTTATACTTACATAATTTACTTACTCACTTACCAACACAATAATGTAAAAATCTACATTACCAGTAGAAGCTTTGCTTTTTAGTTTATACTTATCCATCTCTGCAGTAAAATGCTCCACGTACATAATCAATACTGTTTCACTGTGAAACAGAATTTTGCTAATGTAGCTGCTGGAGAAGATGTTTGTCCTAACTATTTCATGAGTACAGTTATTAAGTGGTTAAGACATTAACCTGGCTACTCCATTGGTTTTGACTCAGGGGTTAGACCCTCCAAACTGACACCAGATGTATCTGAGAGGTCATCATCATCATCTGAGATGATCAAAGGGAGAAGAAGAAAGTACTTATTTTTGATACACACATTTTTCTTTTTTTTGACCTATCATTAAATTTGCTTTTTGGTAAATATTTTGAGAATTCAACCTCTTTGTGCCTTGGTTTAAATGGCACGAGAAATCTGTCTCTAAAATGTTTCTGACAGTAAAAATCTGAAATGTGACAAACAGCCCAACTGGACAAACTCTTTGGTAAGAGACTACAAGCCAAAAGCTGAGAGCCTAACCCTTTACACCAGTGATCATCGACTGGCGGCCCACAGGCCGAATACGGCCCACCGAACCGTTCAATCCGGCCCGCGACTGGATTCCAAAATTGTGAGGATCAAAGAGAAAATATCATGTGATCCACACTATTAAAGCAACTGAAACAGCAACAACTGAGTTTCTTAACTATCAGTAATCCCCACCATTCATGACTCTATTTAGGCTACATTCCGAAATGAGGAGTGTGCAGAGATACACACGTTACTCTCTCTTGATCAGTTAAAGTTCAAGTACT
>JAPZDY010000005.1:58443-69630 GCA_029783645.1 Ctenochaetus hawaiiensis | reverse complement strand
AGTTGTGAGTTGTAGAGGACTGGGATGTTTATTACAATTTCGGGAGAGGCTGCTGCCTTAACTCAGTGTTTTTCAACCGGTTGTCAGGTGTGCCACGGCACACCGGTTGAAAAACACTGCCTTAACTTACCTTCGAAGCATGTCTGCTCTCCGGAGCTTCTGCTCTCGGCAAAACTTTTTCTCCTCTTCACCATGTGTGTGAGCACTGTGAATGCACAGCTTTCATTGCTGATTGGCTGTTACGCGTGCCTTGGCTCTGCGTGTAGCCAATCAGATGGTGCTGTATTTGGGACAGTGCTGGAGACAGAGTAGTGACTGCAGACAGAGAGGCGCGGAAGCCAAAATAACCCCGTTTTAAATTGATTTCTTATCGGCCGTCGGATTAAAAAAAGGCCGATACCGATATGCGTCAAAACGCCAGATATCGGAGCCGATAATCGGCCCGGTCAATAATCGGTCTATCCATACTAATTATCAACCAGCTTTTGTATGAATGGTACAGAGTTTAGCTAGATTCCAGTTTCTACTCTCTCTCTTTGTCAGCCCTGCCAGAGTGGAGGTGTGGAGATGCAGCTGTCATGATATCAATTCATACTGGGATGGGATTTAGGCAAGATGCCGGATTTAGCCTATTGACCTTTTAGTTCTGCTTGTAGTGTTCTAATAGTGGCAACTGTGCAGAGAATTGTACTCTGCTTACTAACAGTGCTAACTCAACATATAGAAGACTGTAGCAGAGCTGTTTTTTCTCTTTTCTATTTAGTACTGGATTTACTAAAACCAGTTTCTTAACGTTAGTTTAGAAGATATTGGGTTTTTTATCCCATTAAACACACAAAAAGAGTTGCTTGTCTAACCTTACTCAGTTTATGTTTATAATTTTTCAGTGACCTTTTTTTTAAATTATTTTGTTCTGTCTCTCCAGCATAGACAAAGTGAAGGTTTTGTCTCTAATGCTTCACGCTGCAGACATCAGTCATCCAGCAAAAGCCTGGCCGCTTCACTACCGCTGGACTCATAGTCTGATGGAGGAGTTCTTTAGACAGGTAGACACACACACACACACACTTTCACATCACTTCCACTTTCACACACTTTCAGTGTTTATCATTGTGGGGACCACATTAAAACATAACAGCTAGTTTAAAACAGGGCATCCATGTCACACACTTACACTTGTATTTAATGACTCCTGTCATTTATATAATGCATACTCCCTCACCCTTATCTTAACCATCAAAACTGCTTAACCATAATCATGACCTTAATCATAATCAGAACCCCAAGACAGATATCCTGTCAAACCTCACAGTTATTGTGGGCTCCACGTTTTCTGACTCTATGAATATAATAAAACGGAATCATCCAAACACATGTACCAAAGATTTTTGGAAAAGACTTGTCTGTCAATTATAACTTTGTCTTGAAAGACTTCTTTAAAAGATACAATATCAGAGGATGGAGTTACCACATTTATCAGAATGTCAAACAAAAAAGGGCCCAAAAGCAAAACACCAACTCAGGGATGCACTTACAATACCAAGCTTTAAAAAAGCTGATAACAAAACAAAAAAAAGCACCAGGGCAAAAAATTAAAAAAACAGGCAGGATGGAGACTAGGACACCATAACCAAGGAGTGGGATCTGAAAATGGAGACAGAACTAGGAAACAAAACAAAGCCAGGGACAGAAGAACTTAAAAAGACACAGGGAAGCACAGAGACTACTTACACATCAGGGTATTATAATATTTATGTTGTTTATTTTTGTTTTCAGTTGTAAAAATATGCTACACATCCTTTTCCTTCAGTGATTTGTTTAATGCACTTAATAATTCAATCTGAGACTGTAGTCTTGTGGTGACAATGCTATGCAGAAGTTTTTTTTATTTTATTTTTTATTTGCTTGAGTATGGTAGGAGGGGTTATAATATTCTGTAATCTGATTTTCTGCAGAAGAGAACTAAAATTAAACTCTTAGACTCAAGGTTTTTGATGGCTGAATGACATTATGGCAAAGGCCACACATGCAGATGCAGCAGCCAATAGCTTCCTCAAACATCTCTATTTTTTGTTACAATTTGCTTGTCCATGTTATCTGCCTATAGAATTCAACAGTGTGTCAGTTGTTGCTGTTAACATTTTTCAGGATGCAAATTGAAAAAATGCACTGGAGGAATTGTATGGTGTCATCAATATCCAAATTATAAAGTACCTAGATAGTATTTTTATTGCGGATTTAAAGCTTGAGGGCTGTTTTATCTAAATTTGATCAGTATGTCTACGTCTTCATCAGGAAAAAAAACACCTTGGATCACTAGGGGTGACCCCAAATAGTTGATGATTTAATGATTTGAGTTGAACAAGTCTGATTAGACGGCAAATCTTGTAGTTGAATCATCACAAAATGTGATTATGAAACAAAGATCATTCCATTTTGGATATATGGGAGTGCTGAATAATTGATTTCTCATAGTATTGCTTTGTTCTTCCAATAATTCATGATATGAAGCCTATTTTGATATGAACTTTTAATTATTTTAATAATGAAATATTGAAAAGAATTTTTGTGTGTCAAATCTATACATGCTACGCATGAATAAATTACCTACTACAGTTGCACAATCCAATTGAGCTGAGGTGAGTGCACTACCAGGCAACATGAACAAGTTGGTTTCCCTCTCACACAACTTAAGCGGAATCAAACTGCCACAGGTGCAGTAAAACACTGGCTCTTTAAATGGTTTAAAAGTGATTTTTTTTTTTTTCGCCAGATCTAATTCGATTTTGTTGTATTGTAATCAGTCATATAGCCTAATGAGTGAGATGAGAAAAAGGATGGATGGAGTGTCCTAGTATTGTTATCTTATGACATGTAAGAGTGACATTTGTTTAATGTTGTGTTTTTGCTCTGTTCTCTGGAGGAGAAAAAGAACCAAATGAGATTATGAATTAATGAGGGAATAACAACATGATTTGAGGACTGGTTGACTAAAGATTTGACCAATCAGATTCAACTTTGAAAATTCTTAGTTGGTGACACCCCCATTGATCACCTCTATACAGACATTCCTGCAAGCTACCAAATCACACCATCAGTGAACACTGTTTATAGTGTGTGCAGATTAAGCTGTCTGGAGGTCAGTCCTGCACAATAATAATAATAATAATAATAATAATAATAATAATAATAATAATAATAATAATAATAATAATAATATTTTGAAAAATGGTGATAGCCTCTTAGGCCAAGGAGCCTTTGATCAGCTAGCTACTGCTGGGACCTCATCATGTGAACAGAACAAAAAACGACCTTGCAAATCACACCTTAGTGTGAAAATCTGGCCTGAATATGAGTTTTGGATCCACCCTTTAGAAACTTGGATGACACAGCAGTCTCTTTCTTGTACCTAAGAGTAGGGCACAGAGCAGCTTTTTTCTTAGTCCCACTGGGCAGAGAACACAGTCCCTGCTGCTAGTTCTCTTTCTGACCCCTAACGCAGGGGTCAGAAAGCTCCTTAAAATAATATCTCCAGCAGTCCCATTTAATGCAGATTGCTGCACTGTACTCCTTCCCAACAGTTGTGATGACACAGCCTGCCAAATTATTGACCACTAGTGAACATGTTAAGTTAGCACCAGCAGCCAGGACACAAGGTCTGCCAGCTGAGATTTTCAAATGACAGGATAACAAAGCAGAGTTAGCACTGAGCTGATGACAAAATGATTAAGGAGCAACCAGTGACCAATCTGTTTGTCTTTGCCTCACAAACCTACAATTTACAGGACTATGCAAAACAGCACTAAGAGAAGGACATCTGTTCCCTCCAAAGACTCGGTAATGTTATTGGGCCTAACTTATCTAGAACAACTAAGCACAGAAATATTCAAATTATGTCACTGTTGCAGTGATTTGATTGAATATGTTCTTTGAGCTTTATGTCTAGGTCTGGTTAATGTAAAAGTGGTTGTACATTTCACACACAAATGGAACTAGAAATACATCCGGAGTACATCCAACATAAGTGTGAGGAAGTTTACACCCCAGCAAATGTAAGCTTAAGATTGTGGGACAAAATAGATTAAGATTTAGAACAAAAAAAAGAAAGTTCTGATCTTGCTTTTTTCAAATCACACTGAAAATGCTGACAATGTAATGCAACAATTTAATCATGCTGTTTCTTCATGTCCATGTCTAGCTACATATATCATCATGGTAAAAAAGTAGACTTTATGCCTTGAACATGTAGCCCTAGCTTTTAATGAGGCAACTGGAGATCTAAATGGATTGTGCTAACTTTTGCCCTTGACCACCTCTGTTGAAAAAAACTGGATACAAGGACTGCCAGAAAATGACATGTAATGGACTGCTCAAGCCTCCATTAGCTATCCAAATTAACATGTTTTCTACATAAATTATTTCAAATGCTAGTTTCTGAGTCTGACTGTTATTGTAAGAAGTAAGAAGCCTCCTGTAAAAACCTTTACATCAGCACAAGCCATAGAGCTACCAAAGCCACATTTACAGGAACTGCTTTAGGTTGATAAAAATTGGAAATTTTCCTTATAACAGGACTATTTTGAATTTTTGTTCATGATATGACTGTGTTTGCCATTCTTTGTACTAACAATGTTAAAGAAGTGTGTTATGGTCGTGACCTTGGAGGTTGAATGGTTGTACACTGATCACAGGGTTGACTGTTTTGTCCTGACATCCTCTTGTCCACATACTGTCCTTGGGCAAGAATTGGGATATGGACACAAAGCAGTGTCAGGGAGAGGGAGTTTAGTAAAATATTGCAGAAAAATTAGACTGAAATTAACTACAGAAGTAATACTTTAAAGAAAAAAGGAAGAAATATTTTAAAGATGACATTTGCTCATTTCAGTTCTGGTGTTGCACTGCACAAATGTCACCAGCTTGGGTTACTGTTAATCAGGGGTGTAGGGGTGTCTAGGATGCACATGCATGTGTGCACATACTCCCTTAGAAGGTTGCATGGTTAAACAAATTCAGTAAAACTGAACACTGTGTTAAAAGCTGTTCTAGTCAAATTAGTTAAATATCAGTGCTGCTTATTAGCTCATAAACTCACTTAAGAAAAAACATAGTCATCGCCCTCCATGCTAGTTAAACACATAATTGAATCCTGCCGATACCAAGTCCTAGCCCAAGGTGGGTGTGTACCTGGTGCAAACAAGTAATTTTTACACATTATCATAAACCCTTACCTTTTTAGCTTTTCTCAAAACAAAAGGATGCTTTCTGCCTTTCAACCTTTACTACAGTAGCTTAATAGACTTGAGAAACCACTGTGTCACTATCATGCAGCCTATGACTGCTATTTGACAGCTACTGGCAATTTAAAGGTGGATTGTTTTCTGTCATGGTATTTTGTGCATGAGTTGATGTGCACTAATCAAGCCACCTTAAATGTCAAAATGATAACCAACAATTGTTTAGATTGTCTCTCTTGCATGACAAACATTGCAGCGATTATCAGATCTTAAAGTGCTCAAAAAAGTGTAACCATTGCAGTGCACCTATGCTGTCAATTAAACTCGGTCCTCTTCTTAGCCGTGTCTGTCAGTTTGGAAAACCCACACCCTTAACAGGGAAATGAGATGCGGGCAGTGCATGCTTTGTGCCTTTCTTTTTTAGGAGGGTGGAAGGTTGCATTGTGGGTTGCACCCACCCCCGCCGCCTCAAATAATGGCAGGGGAAACACTGTATGTTGCAGACATAGTTTATTAAATACAACATATAGCTGAATGAGTACTTAAAACAACATGTTCATTTTGCCTTGTTCACTTTGTCTTATCCAGGGGGATAAAGAAGTTGAGCTTGGCATTCCCTTTTCTCCTCTCTGTGACCGCAAAGCCACTATGATTGCCCAGTCTCAGATAGGTAAGAACAACTATCAAATGAAGTTATGTAGTCCTGTACCAAAGTTAGGAGAGAAAACTTTTAAAGATGGAATTGGTGATTCTGTAAAGCTTACAAAATTTGAATGTGGCATCGCCTCAAGGCTCTATCTAAGACCCTCCCCCTGCCCTTGGAGGTTCAAAGATACAGTACTACCCCCACCTCCACATGCACAAGCTCTACCACATCAGAACTGCTTTATAACAGAGTTATGGTCTGTTAAAAGTTACCACAGCAGCATTAATTTGCCTTTTCTCTTCCGTTCTCCAGTAAATGTGCATAACATATCTCTGGCAGCAACAACAGCAGTGACGGCAGCAGCGGTGGCAGCAGCGATGCATTATTAGCACAGGCTAGTGCATGGAATGGCACAATTTATTGAGATTTAAGTGTTTAAATATTTGCCCTCTTTTGGCAACACTTCAATATTTTACACTACTGGTGGAAAAAACAAAGAGAAACATTTTGTGTGATTAAGATGTGTGTGAACACATTGACCGTATCTTACAGTGCAGACTGTTTCACATATGCGTTTGTGCTTCAGCCAGGTTTTGGCTGGTCTAAGTGCAAAGTTCAACTAACTTCCTTGTGCCAGGTGCAAGATAGCAAATGGCACCAAGTAACTTCTTCATTCTACCTTCACTCTCAGGCCTGCTGCCCATGGGCACAAAGACTCAGTGCAGGTGGATTTGCTATCTCACAGGAGTGGCTAAGTGGCAAAAGTGTAGCAGGTGTAACATAGCAATGCCACATGCATCACTGACGCACCGGCTTTGCACTGAGTGTAAGATAGAGCCCTTGGACTTTACCATTGATTTTTTTACAGGAAGCTGTCAGTCAGTGTGTTTACATCACGTTAGAAAAAATCAATTTGTTGAGTTACTTTGACTAAAAATTTTACTTTTAAATTAAACATGCAAGTCCAGCTAAAATTGTGATAAATCAAATTTCTCTAAGTTGGACCAACACATCTAGATAATACAGTTGGAGACCAATTTACTCTTGCATGTATACACTTCAGTGAGACCTACACTAGCCTGAGCGTCTTGCACATGTTCCACAGTTCCTATGCCTGGCTTTGGCACAGACACTGCAGAATGCAGTATGATTCCTTGTGCATCTGTTCATCTGTACCAAAAGAAAGGCATAGAGTATGTTTGAAATGTACAGAGCTGTAAAGATGTCTATGTTTCAACAGAGATCCAATTAGTTGCTCGCTAATTTGTTTGTCAGCGTAGTAGGACATCTGGAAAAGGGTCCATTAGTAACTAGCTGAAAGGGCATATATTGTGACCTACCCTGGCAGAGATGGACATGCCTCTGTTAATAAGTCAATTCTCTCCTGGTGCTTGTATACTAGGAAGGACAATAGTCCAATTAAATGGCCACATCTAACAATAACTGTAGCTCAATGTAACAGAGCATGTAAACATACTGAGTATTCACTTAGCTTATTTTAGCAGTGGCACCTGCAAGTGATCTGAAGAACTAAAAACAATTCTAGATTCTCTGTGGGATGGTTTTGATTATCAAATTGCAAAATGGAATCAGTGTTTATCAAATATGCGTATTCTCTGTCATCCTCTCTATTTTCCATATCTCTTTTACTAATACTCTCTGCTCATGTCTCTGTTTTGTTGCAGGTTTCATAGACTTCATTGTGGAGCCAACTTTCAGTGGTCTGATAGATACAACAGAAAAGGTGATTGGTCCTCTGATAGAAGAAGACAGGAAGGCCAGAGAGTCTGGACACAGGAGGTCTAGGTACCTCTACCACTACTAATATTACTGCTTATATTACCACTATAATTACCACTACTCCTCCTTTCTTTCACTTCAGTCACATAAATGCCACAACCAAAACAGCCCATCTTATCCGGTTAACATTAAAGTTCATACTAAAGAGAAATACATTCCTTTAAGCAAACAACAAAAACTAATTAATTACAAATTAAAATATTTGTGTGTTGATTCAACACAGAGATGTTTTAACCAGTACATTTCTAACAAAATGTAATAAAAAATTCTGATTTAAAATTAGCCAATTTATTTTATTTTGAGCTACCTGTAGGCACTAACCTGACACACCAGATGGAATGTTTCACACATCCATAGGATTAATTTCATGTGTCTATCTGGAAAAAAGCCCATAGATAGCATCTGGAAGGGGCAAGTTGTTAAAAAAAAATTAACTGGAAGGTGATTGGACAATTGTTCTGTCTGTCACATTCAATACTCTTGCCAAAGCCTGTTAGGAGAAGAATGAAAACATCCTTTCCAAGAAGAAAAGCCTTCAGTGCCCTTCTTTTAGTGAGTAAATGTCATCCAGTTCTGATAAAATTGCCGCCATTACCACATCCACACTAACCTCTTCAGCAGCCATTGCTTAAAATGAGTGTAGGGTCATCATTTAAGTGATACCTTTAACAAATTATAATAGATTTTGTTTGTCCAACACTAAGCACCCGTTTGTTGCATGTTACCCACTCTGCTACCAGTGTTAACACCTCTAAAATGCTGTTTAGACTGTGTTTTGTCACCTGTAGCATCTCTATTCCTTGACCAGCTACCATTAAAAAAATGTTTGCCGCCTATTTGTCAGGCAGCTCTTCATCCAGTCTGAGGCAGGTGGAGTAAAGCTGTACTGTGCTAACTTATCTAACAACAATAAGTATCCTTTAACATCATCTGCCAAACATCACACATCACCCACAAAAATTTCTATTATGAAGCTCAGTTTGCCATTCCTCTATTATCTGTATCAGAGCTGTCCATGTAAAATAGCCAGGCATGTTGATAGTCTGTATTTAAGTTATTAACATCAAAACAATTTTGAAATTGTTAAAAAATGATTCTCTCAATCTCCTTTCCTAAGGCAAATGCTAATACTTGCTGAGACTAAAAATTAGCCAGACACCAGTATTTTTTAACCAGTTTTTCTACAATTTAAATCTGTTCAGTTTCACTAAATCAATTTACTTGCAATTCCTATTTGCTGAAGTTGAGGCCATTGTCTTTTATGTTTGGACAAAATATGGAACATGGCTTGCACTTTATGTGTGATATGTTAGACTTCAACTCAATTGTGAGGCAGAATTTTTCTGATCTTCTAGAAACTCCCTGATTAATTACTGTGCTCTTTTCCAGTTTAACAGGAAGCGGTTCAGTTACTGTTGAGTCAGTACAGAGATACAGTAGTGGTCGTCGGTGGAACAGTGATGATGGACAGATGGACTTTTCCCTGACAGCCATTGACCTGCCAGCTCTGAGGCTCCACCTATCAGATGTCATCGCCAGCAACAAGGACAGATGGAAAGAGCTGTCTGTGCATGGTAACGCATATACACACACCCACACGCACGCACCCATGCACACACACATACACGCACACACACACACACAGTCAGTGGACATAAAGGTTCAGAAAATTCAAAACAATGAATTTCGCTTTCTCTTTAGCTATGCATGCTGTCTCGCTGTCCATGGAAAGCAATTAGTTTATGTTGATTGCTTCTATGTTTCATATAATACTTACAATATCTTGGTGTTTCATAGAAAAGTCATCTGGTGGATTAGTCAACTTTCAGAGCCACTGCATAGTTGCAGACTAATCTTTTGTTTGCATTTTGGCAGGGTGAATTAATTCAGGCTGCCAGTGCAACAACAGCAGATGTTCAGCTGGGGGTGATGTGGGTAGTTATTAACAAGTCATTGTTATCATGCAGAACTTTTACACTGTGCAGTGTGGGTTGCTAAAGCTGATAGAGCTCAGGTACAGAAAAAAAGCAGAAATGCATGGGGGGTAAAAAGATAGTGGAAAGGATGACGAGTCAAGTTAAACGTACAATATGGTACTGAAAATGTCTATATTGCAAGAAATTTAGTTCATTTTGTGATTAGAACTCCATTCATATCATCAGTTAAAACAAATAACTTTGGTCCTGTGGGAAAGCCATCTGGCAGGGCCTTGAAGCTAAACTTGCCATTCAGAAGACCCTTTTCTTCTTTGTATCTATTTCTGCTCAAGGAAGTTTGTTTCAGATTGCCATCCACAAAGTCACTGCTCCATTGCTTTCCGATTCCCTAAACTACAGTGCGGGCTGAGTAATTATATCATAATCACAGAACATGTGTGCATTAATAACATGTCAAATATACTGGGATCAGGTTTTGAAGAAAAAGTTATTTTACAATAAACACTTGCATCAGGAGCCTGTGGGGTGTGTGAACAAGCTCACCAGGAAAACCTATGCGGAGCAGAGATGCAGTACAGCCCTCGCCATGATGTCCACCATCTAAATAGCCACTGTCCTACACCAAGTTTTTAATCGTAAAGTCACATTTCAGGGAACTTTGCTGTACACTCAGCTCCTTAAGGGTTCCAACCTCACCAGCTCACTACTTGGTGTTCTTACTCACTTTAGTCAAGCTGTTTACATTTATGGGACACACCCATTAAGTTTCACCAAGTAAAGGTTGCTGAGGAGGACAGGAGATTTTTATTATTTTTTGCTAGTGGCCAGACAGAAATGTCAATAAGGACCTTGTGGAGCACAGAATGTCTGTGCATCTGTTTGGTGCTCTGCCATCCCCCACATGTGCGAGCTAGATATCAAGAAGTACTGAGAATGATAACAAGACTACAATTTTGGCTAAATGTTTCAATGTGTCAAGCAGAACATTTACGTGGATGACTGCGTGAAGGAGAAGCTATCCAGATGATGAGAAATCCCACTGCTCTACATGAAAAGTAAGGCTTCACTTTGGATGAATGGTTTAGCAATAGGTTGCAATTTTGCAAGCTGTCACTGAGGATCAAAGGGACAAGGACCTAGAAGGAGTTGAATCTAGACATAGACAAACTCCCAGTGGAAAGAGCTCTGAATCTGTAGTGGTGGTGTGGTATATTATGAAATGGCCCACAAAATGGTTAGATATTGTATTGTGTAGTGTCTGATATGGAGTTTAATTCTTTTAGGTTTAATATGGAGACAAAGCAGTAGTGTCTCAGCAACCTCCTTTCAAAGGCAGAGGACACACTCCTTGATCCTTGCTTTCTTCTCAGCCCGTTACAGCAGGGGACACTCCTCTTCACAACCTCTCCAGCTAATGCAGATTGCTGCATTGCACTCCTTTCCAACAGCAGCCACACAAGAGCCTGACAAAGGATTGACCAAGAATGAACAAGTTAAGTCAGCACCAGGAGCCAGAACACAAGGTCTGCCAGATGAGACTTGGAAACATCTGGAGTCACAAATCCAA
>JAPZDY010000004.1:24156724-24175870 GCA_029783645.1 Ctenochaetus hawaiiensis | reverse complement strand
GGTGGATTTCTTTTCTTTGTTTGAATTTAATATCAACAAGCAGCTGAAACAAAACCAGTCCTGCAACAATTAAATACCATATATATTCAATTCCACAAAATGAAATTGATTTTTAGGTGTGCGACAGCGTATGTGTATGTGTGTGTGTCTGTCACTGTATGCGCCAGGTGTAAGATAGCAATGCCACCTGTACCACTGATGCAAGGTTCTTAAAGGTAATGAGAGCAGACTCTCTGATTGGTTATTGCATTTTTGCCCAATAAAAACACACAGAACTTATTGAGGTGACTGTAAACAGCTGAAAGGACCGTCTCTTCTTCTGAAAGACGTCAGTGTGTGAAGCCGGGAAATACCAAATTAGAGTTTTTAGAGATAACAAAGGGTGGTCACAGACAGTTTTAGGTGCTGTCCTTTTTACAGTTTTTACTTACCTTTACCTTTCCCTTTCTCATATTATATAAATGCTATAGTTTCATCACTGAAAGTTAGTTAGGGTCATTTATATGCAGATGATACGACTTTGTATTTGATCTCAAATGGGTTCTAAATACAAGTAAAACAACACCCAGAACATAGAATATGGCAATTTGCATATCTCTACTATAAATGGTTCAAAATATTGAAACAGTGACAGAATATAAATATCTGGTGTGAATCTGTTGTGATGACAGTTTCACATTTAAACACTACATCGAAAATCTAGCAGTCAAAATACTTCCAGTATTTGCTTTTTATAATCCTTTTTCCTATGACATGCAGAGGAAGGATCGTTGAATCAGCGTTCATGTCCCTTTTGGACTACGGCAATGTAATATAATATATAATGTATAATATAATGTAATACACAGACATGCCTCAGCTTTCACACTCAGGCCTTTAGACTCTGTTTAGCACTGAGCCCTGAGGTTTTTTTTACCAGTGACAGCTAAAACACTCACCATTGTGGTCTTTATGATGAGGTAGGTAGGTCCACTTTCTCTGACAGATGCAGTAATCATTAGTATTTGCTTATTTATGAGGCTATACTTGATAAATTGTAATCTTATCTCTCATCTGTACTTCTCTGGAAAGCTGGTCCAAGCATAACATGATCCAGTGGTTGTCTAGTTCTTCAGGTTCACCGTGCTGGCACTAATCTTGGCAAAACTGCTTCCTGGATTAATCAATTATCGTCCACTGTCAACATGTGACCTGTTTTTCCCAGTAGCTTTGCTTATGAACTGTATTCATTTATTTTGATTATGTATTGACATTTGCTTGTTGTTTAAAATGATTGTGTGTGTGTGTCCTGTCAATAAAATGATTAGTACACTTGGTGCCACTGAAAATGGGGGTCTCCTTCAGTGACTCCTGAGTTTAAATAAAATATGGAGTAAAACATATCTTTTTTTTTTTTTTAATTTGATAACATTGAGTGAATGGATTTGGTATAACTTATTTTTTTGGCTGCCTCTCCCATAAAATGGTATAAACGGCGTTAATTCAAAACAACTTGAAAATGGCAGCTATGTGACAAAGAAACAGGTGTGAGGTCACATTAAAAGCAAAGTTAAATGTTTCTGTTTCATTACTGACCTCGGTGCTCCTTGGATGGTGAACATTTTGTCCGAGTGCTGTTCGCCTAGCTTGGTCATCACTTCATACAGCTGTCTACATACCTGGAAAGATTAAAGAAAATCCAAAGACAATAATTTATTTACCTTTTTGTCTTTGACATGTTAACCGGCCAGAGAAACACCTCTCCCCAGGTGAAATGAGTTATATGTTACACAGCTGATGTCAGCAGCGGTTGAGACTGAAAACAGTCCATCTGCCTGTCTGAATGTTTCTATGGGTTACTAAGCATCCAAAGCAGCTCCAAAACATTTTTACAGCTTTGTTTTGTTTGTCACTGTCTCCTCACCAGAGAGATCTCGCGGTGAAATTTTGCCTCCAGCTGCGTCACACTCTTGAAGGTGCTGATGTAAAAGCCAACACGGCTGCAACGCAGAAAGAGACAGGTGGGTTATATTCTTCCAGATGGCTAAAGCATTGCTTTTGTTAACTCATTATCTTCTTGAACTTTCCCTCAGTGAGTCTCAACACATTTTACAGCAGATGGAGTTTTACTAGAACCAACAGAAGTACTGCAGGAGCGTCTTTGGGAAGTCAGTGAGCTCATAAATATCTCAGGATGACTAAACAATAAAAATAAAAACCCTTTCAAACACAATCCAGTGCTGCACCATTGCGCTCAGTAATCTGTTATTTCCAATGGCTTGCACAAAGCCATGACTGCTTTTTGCATCACTGCACTCAACTTAGCAGAGAGTGTTTGAAAAGGCCATAAGGAACCAGGCAAAATGTCCGTACACACAGCAGCGCCTGAGTTTATCCACAATCTGTATTTTTTTTTCAACCTTAGCATGTCTGAGATTTTCAAATTTCATTGAAATGTTGAACTAAAGAGCTTCTTTAAGCTGGCCGGGAGTTAGGGGGCAAATGGTTAATAGTAAATGGTCTGCAGGCTTCCATGCAAGGTGCCACAGTTTCACCAGGAGCAACAAACTTCTGACATAAACTGATGGAGAATTGGCTTGGCCAACAATTGATAAAATCATGGAGCTGACTTTTCCCTCAAAAGTTAATAAGCCATTTAATGCAAAAGAATCATCTCATTTCAATCATTTCTTATTTCTCAATTGTCCTTCCCCCAAAAAATGTAGATGGATTCTGGTAGAACCATAATATACACAGTCCCACTGAGACATAAGAAAACACACGATGTGCACCTCACACTGCAGTATCCGGTGATCACAGCAAAGCATAACGTGCTGCTGTCAGACAGCTGTGAGTGTGACGGACTAACCTGTCCCAGAGAGTCGGCAGTTCGTTCTGCAGACCAGCGTTTAGCTCATCAAACACTCTCTGAGCCTTTTTCAACTCCTCTTCTGCCTGGAAACAAAGAGAAACATGTTTAATGATGAAGTTAGTAAATGTTCAGAACAGGTAACATGTTTAAGATGAACAGATTATTTTTAACACCTGAGCATTTCATTTCTGAATTCATAACTTTTATCATGCTTATTTACATAACAGCTGACTCACCTTCATTATCTTGCGGTCATTTTTCATCCCTGACATCTGAAGAGTTTCAACATGGTGGCGAGCGCTGTCATAATCAATGAGCTTCCGACTTCTTTTGGCCACACGAGTCTGATACAACACACAGTTTCAGCTTTAGATGACAGAGCAACAACTTTGTTAAAGACTCTGTTAAAAGACAAACTTTTGTACTTTGAGGTCTGGAAACTGTTGCAGGTATGCGTCCAAGTTCAGCAGCGTCGAGTCCACCAGTTTGTTGTGGAAGTCTTCCCACAAGGCATCGCAGTCCTGCAGAAAACATGCAACAACTCCATTTGTCAACGTGTAACAGCAAAATTTAGTAAAGCACTTTGTTTAATCTACAAAGCCTGCGTCAGCATGACTTGCTTGACTAACACAATATGACCTGAGAGCTCATTCCTGTGGGTTACAAGGCAGCAGCTCAATGAACTTTCTCTGGGTTGTGACCAAACAAGCCCCAGAAGGTCAAGTCTGACCACCAGATCCCTGCAAGTTCAGCTCCTGGTGCAGCTCCCTTGTTTCACTGAGAGGCTGCAGCTGCATCGTCAATAAGCATCTGTGTGTTTATCTCGCTGAACGACTGCAGCTCACACATCTCTGCTGCATGTGTGTCTTAAATCAAGCCACTCAGAAATGAGTCCGTTTTTGTCATTTCAACAATCCCAAACAGTTCAGTATTCCTTTCACAAATGGTGATGACATTTTCCAAGAGAACTGATCGATCCGATCGCTCATTAGGCTGTTTCTTTCCATCCATCAACCTCTCGTCTCAAACATAATCGAGCAGGTTGGGTATTCAGCATAAGTTTTCATGGTGATATACCCCGATTAGAATGATTTCACACGACTGAAAGCCCAGAGTTAAAACCCTAATCACTTATTGGTGCAGGCCTCTGAGTTGGTTGTGTCTTGTGTTGGTTGTGGATCTTGCTGTAAGGTTTGTGGGATCAATTCAAGTGTCTTTCAAAGTCTTAAATGTGACGTGTTTGGATGTTGTTATGTCTGTGTGTGTGATGCATTTGTATGTCACCCTGTCATGCTTCTGCTATGATTCCCACCTTTAGTTTGGAAAAGCTAAAAGACACCTTGACAGTCACCTGATAGCCAGGGGACAAATAAAGCCGTGGGTCTGAAGGTCCAATAAGATCTGGGAGAGTCAGACACTCTGATCCTCTTTGTTGTATTTCTGTAAAGGTGTCCTCTGTGATTTCTAGTTGATATTTCTCTTTGTCTCTTTTTTTAATTTCTCTCTTTATGAGAGGAGGATGTTAAATCATGTCCCCTATTTACTCATGAGGAGTCAGTGTATTGTGTCGTCCTGCTGCGCTTGTGTGTTGCATTCAGGTGTTGATGTTATTCAGGGACGTTTTTATGCCTCTGACCTTCCCAGTGACCATAACGTCGTCTTTTCCGTGCCAGTCTGGTTCATAGACTTCATGCAGAGACTGAGTCAAGTTGATGGAAGCCTGCTGCATGCCTGCAGGGATAGAAACACAGTAAGCAGATGGAAATTGATCACCTGTTGACGTAACGCAAAGGTTACCTACTGATGACCTTAAAAATTCATCATGTTTTGAAAGGCAGAGAAACATCATCTCTGCTGTAAACCAGAATAATTTTGAACCAATGAAGAAAGTCGAGAAAGGAATGAAAACTGGCTTTTCTACAAGGTGATTTTCATTTTGTGAAAAATTACATTTGTTTGAGATGTCTGTCTGTCTGTCTGTCTGTCTGTCTGTCTGTCTGTCTGTCTGTCTGTCTGCCTGTCTGTCTGTCTGTCTGTCTGCCTGTCTGTCTGTGTGTGTGTGTGTATTTCTGTAAGACATACGAGGTTTGGATTATACTTTGTATGATGCATATTGTGAGGTTTGATAAATGTGGATGTGTAAATTTGAGACCAAACAAGTTCTTCTTACCTTTAATGGCAGACATGTACGACTTCATCTCCCTCTGCAGCCGCGAGCCTTCAGACTGACACACACACACACACACACACACTTTACATTAGCAGCTGTTTGACCTCAGTGAAACATGCTGACACACAGTCTGCCCCCCCCCCTCCACGGACTCATTTAGCTGGCTTTGATGCCAGAAAGGAAAACTGTAACGGAACTGGAAGCATCTTCCAGAAGACTCACTTCACTTTACCAGAACATGAGCCAAAGTGTGTCAAAGTTCAGGTTCAGGTTGATAAAAACAATTTAGGCTTCAATTTGAAAACAAAGGCAAAGTTCAAGAAGGAACAGAAAAGGCAGTTTTTGATCGTTTTGACGCTCACAGCCAGCTAATGCTAAAATTCTTCAGGTCCACCATAGAGTTGGTCCTGACCTTCTCACAGCTTTGTCAACACGAGAAACTAAATGTCTGAAAACAGGAATATGCAGAGTAACGCTGATCAGCAGAAAATGGAACAGAAAATAAAAACCAGCATCACAAATGGAGACCGAGTCCTTAAAGAATCGGACTCCTTTGCCTCGGCTCACAGTTACACGTTTACAAAAACGAGGTTCGGCCTCGTAACCACTGCTCTTCTTTCTGAAGCTTCTTGGCTCCTCAACCTCTGAGCCTTTTTGTCTTCATTGTTCCTGTTGCAGCTTTAATGAGTTTTACTATACAACTTCTGTGTTATGCAGAACTGTGTTCAAAAAACTTGTTTTAAATGTGTCAGGGTGTTTTTAATGTTTTATATTCATGTTTGCACAGGTGCAATAAAGAAAAAATGGTCTCGTTGAGTCTAAAGACAAACTTTCTTCGTGATCTGTGAACATCTGCTACCTCTTGTCTCCTGAAGTTGATGACCACTTGTTCAAACTGCTCATCTTTGGTTTCATCTGCTTTTCCCAGTTTCTGCAGCACCTGAAAAATTCAATTCAAAAACAAATTATACAGACTTATACAAAGTAACTGCTGATCACAGACACAGTGGACTGTTTTTACAGACTACTTTGTAACAGTTTTAGTTACTTTTGTACTCAAATGTCCTCAAATTATTGAACTACATCAAGATTCATGTGAGAAAGATAAAGATAAAAAATCTTTGTTTATTGATGTAAAAAAGATAACAGCACTGAAATCATCACTAACTTTAATAATTTGATGTTTTTCTCTGTATTGAAAAGTCAGACAGCAACTTCCAGAGCTGAACCGAATGATTCTGATGTTTGTTAGCATGAAGAACGAAACCACAGCTGAACGTCTGTGTGTGTTCCAGAGGCAGCAGATTCGTTTCCACAAACGAACAAAGAGACGGAGTCACATTCAGACGGTGTGAGGTGACGCCACCATGTGTTTAATAGTTAATACGACGTCAGTCTGGATTGGTTTTCTGAATAAAAGCCAGCGACACCTGTGATCCATGTGTGAAACGTGTCCCTGAACACAGCACAAAGACGTTTATGTTGCATTTTAAGGACACTTCTATCCACACATGCTGACAGACGCTAATCTGAAACAAAAACTCTTCTGTCTTATTACGACTCTTTCTCAAATTTCAGCTTGCCGTGACCTCATTGGTTGGCTGTCTGCCCATGTAAGAAGTGTGTCTGTGTGAAGCCAACTCTAACAGATGACCTGCTTGTGGACGGACACCAGAACAAACTCAAATTAACAAGAAAGCTGGATGTAAAAAAGCCTATCAGAGATAACTGAAGAAAGAAATTCAAACCTGATTCAGAAGCTCAAAACTTGGGGACATAAAACCAAAGATTTTGTGGTAATTTTAATGCTTTAAACAAGATGTTTCTGCAAACTGCAAGCAAGTTAAAGCAAACTGAAACTAATAATCACTTTAAAGGGGACGGCCGGTGTCACCAGTTCAGCGTCTGACTGAATGTGGAATATTGTCACAATCTGCCCTTCTGTTCTTCAGAAATCGTGTTGAAAAATGACCAGAACGTGATGTCAAAATGATGAAGTGACCTTTTGTCTTTTGGATGTAAAACGTAGTAATTTCATCATTTTCTCCTGTTGGACATTTGTGCAAAACATCGTAACTAGAGCCATGATTCTGGAGTGATGGCCAAAAACATGTCCTGTGAGGTCAGAGTGACCTTTGACCTTTCACCATTACATTCTAATCAGTTCCTCTTCCAGTCAAAGTGCACTCTGGAAGAAAATCCCTCCTGATGTGTTCAAGAAGCCTGGGACAGACGGACCATCTACCAGAAGCCTCTGGCTGAGTCTCCTTGATTTGAACCTGTTAGAAATATTCCAAGTCTGTTGTCGGGCAGAAACAGGCCTCGTTCGTTCTTAAAATACATTTTATTTTTCACATTATTTCGATAATTAAACAAAATATCTTGAAATGTTTGAATTTTTTTATTTCAGTTGCTTTAAGACCCTTTAAATCTTGACTGAGGAAACGCCATGCATGTGTCAGCTTTACAAACAGATGCAGACACTCTGCAGAGAGCGTGAACGCATCAGTTTCACAAACCCCGCGTCCCTGTCTGTCCCGCAGCCACCCGCACAAACATGGAGCAGTGACGTCATCACGCCACAGAACGGGTATGCCCGCCCCTTTTTGCCGACCTTGGAGCAGAAAACCCCTCACCTGGTCATTTATGTCAAACGTTAAATGCTCGCGTGACATGTTTTACCGCATATGTGACGTCATCACGGCTGTAACAGTCACCATTAATGCAAACGAAACGCTCTCCGTCACTGATGTGATTTCACTGTTAACCTGCAGATTTCGGAAGCATCATGACGTCACTCCCTGTGTGCGGATCCTCATCTGATCGAATCTGATCGAATCCGATCCAAATCAATAAATGATCACATTAGAAACGCAAACACCGCAAAGAGACTCGAGTAACATGGAGACGAAACGCTCCGCAGGCCCGCAGCCTCCAACCAGCTACACATCCGTCCGTCCTCCGCCTCCCGCTTCATCCCTCCACCATCACATCCAAACCAGCACCACCAGCAGCAGCTCTCACCTTCTCCTGCGCGCGGTTCAGCCGTTTCTGCACGTTTTTAGCGAAGATTCCCGTCTTAATTTCCGCCATGATGACTGCAGAGAGAGAGAGAGAGAGAGGGATTAACGGCGACGGAGAGAGCGAGAGACGTGCTGACAGGAGGGGGAGGTGTGTGTGTGTGTGTGTGTGTGTGTGTGTGTGTGTGTGTGTGTGTGTGTGTGTGTGTGTAGGGGGCGTGGTCTAACTACAACACCGTCAGTCAACCTCCTGTTTTCTAACAAAACTGTTTTTCAGACCAGAGAAATAAAGTCATTTGACATGTGAATAATCTGGATGAAGTCACCACATGAGCTGGTTTCTCAGCAGCTGATCTGAAGGTGTGTGTGCTCAGGTGGAGCAGATTATGGCCCACACATGCTATTTCTGGATTCACTGTTTGAGTGCAGTAAACAACAGGAAGTGATGTAAAAACTGCTGGATGCTGACATCACAAAACTTTGAAGATCACATCAGTTTAAGATGTTTAGGTTTTGTTCCTGATTGTAAAGGCAGCAGCACTTCTCAAGCTGTTCTAATCAAAATAAGAAACGTTTGAATATCTGCAACTTAATTAAAATCACCACTGATTTGTGCTTTAATTGAACCTTTTGACTCACGATGACCTGCAACTGATTCAAAGAGAGTTTAACGAATTCAAGATCTCTTTTCGTTATCAGGTTTCAGTCAAACTCATCTGTCAATAAATCAGCAAAGTCTGCAGACAGTTTCAGGCCTGATTCCTAGTTTTTAATGTCAGCAGTAAAGATTCTGATCCTCCTGTGAAAAGTCTCTGCAGGCTCCGAGCTTCATCTCTTCTGCATCATGTCTTCAAGAAAATCATCACACATTCAAACCGTCGGTTGCATTTTTCTTTTTGCCTGCATGAGAGACACGTTTTCCTCGTCTGTCGCTCGATCTGTTCCTCCTTTTTCTTTTCTGACCTCCGTCGCTTTGACCGCCAGCTCACTCACTGCTGTGAGCTCAGCTTACTGACTTTATGCACCATGAACATGTCAACAGATTTACAGCTTCAGACAGACATTTGAAACAGAAACAGGTTGACTGAAGCTTCAGCCAGCAGCTTCAGAGGAAAACAGTGAGACAGAGTGAACGCATCGCTCTGTATTTACAGTCTCATGAACACACTGTGTAACATGAACACGTCATCATCCTCCCGGTCAGTGAAGCTCCTGCACACTGCAGAACGAATAAAGTGTGTGTGTTTGTGTGTGTGTTTGTGTGTGCAAAGGAAATTTATACTGCAGTTTTATCTATATTTTACCATCTTTGCTCAGCCTCTTCCTCTTTACCTTCTTGTCTTTTTCTGCCTTTATTTCTATTGGACCTGTGAAACTCTGCTGCAGGTCAAGTTGCTGTTTCCAAAACATCCACCAGAGGGCAGCAGAGCTCTAGACTGTAACTGCAGGGAAGCTGTGAACTGAACAACAAACTTTTTATTTCACACAGAACTTCACTCTTAAGTATTACATAATTCTCAGTTCACTGCATGTTTACAGAACAGATCAGAAACATTTAAAGAAGAGAGAATTTTACATGTTTTCACTGAAGTAACAAGTTTTTACTCAAAGTCTTCGTTTCCTATAAAGTCCAAGTTCTAAAGTGGTCTTTTTAAAAATCATAAAGTCCTCCTAATATGAACTTTATATCCTGTATTTCCTGATTAAACATCTAGGGGGAGCTCTACAGTTTGGCCCCAAGTGAACCAGTTTGTCATAATGGGAACCAGTTTGTATCTTCATTTTACAGTTACAGAGAGACAGAAAGTGATTCAGAGGACGCTGCTCAGGTGAGGAGGAAGCGACCAGCAGAGGGCGGGCTGATGTCACAGTGTGTGTGTGTGTGTGAGACAGTCTGTTCGGAGTGTGCTCCATCTGCTGTGTGCAGGAAATTGATATTAACAACAAAGACTCTTTTTCAGTCAATAAAAATTAATTTCACCTCGACCGAGTTTCTCCTCCACGTGAGGTGATGATGATGCTGTGCTGAGTCACCAGTGTGTGTGACTCGTGTTTGTATGCATGTGTATGACTGTGTGTGAGTCTGTGAGTCTGTGTGTGAGTGTGTGTGTGGTGCATGTGTGTGTGTGTGTGTGTGTGTGTGAGTGTGTGTGGTATGAATGAATCAGGGACACTCTCTCTTCCTCCTCTTCCCTCCTTCCTCCTCCTCTTCTGTCGTGACGTCCATTCAGGAGGAAACACCACAAACAGTCCTGAGATATTCTGAGAGACTACTCACTACTTGCACTGTGTGTGCGTGTGCGTATGTGTGTGTTTGTGTGTGTGCGTGTGTGTGTGTTTGTGTGTGTGTGCATGTTTGTGTGTGTGTGTGTGTGTGTGTGTTACTCGCAGGGAAATACCTCTGTGGATGGAGGGAGGGATTTAACAGGCTGAGGTATAATTACAGTAACAGAGCAGAGAGGGAGAGTAGAGTGACCCTGCACACAGTGTTCATTCAGCTCAGACCACCAAACCATCAGGACCACAGAGGACCAGAGCCTTCAGGACCACAGAGGACCAGAACCGTCAGGACCACAGAGGACCAGAACCTTCAGGACCACAGAGGACCAGAACCTTCAGGACCACAGAGGACCAGAACCGTCAGGACCACAGAGGACCAGAACCGTCAGGACCACAGAGGACCAGAACCATCAGGACCACAGAGGACCTGACCTGCAATGCTTGGAGTCACTCAGGACTAAAGCGGAGGAGCAGACAGAGGACGTGAGCACTGATCTGCTCTGAGCTCTGAACTCTGCTGACACTCTGAGGATTTCTAACTTCACTGTTAAACTCTGTTTCTGCTGTGCCTCCTCAGACTGACTCTACTGACTCCACTGCTGGACTCTACTCACTCTAATGAATCTGTGAAGACTTCATTTGAAGGCTTTTGTTCACAAGCTGCTTCTTCCTTCTGCTTCAGAACCAGCTGCACTGAAAGCGACTCGACCGTCAGGCTTGAAGCATCAGTGTCAGCCACCATGTCCTCCCTGATCGCCATGTTCTTCATGGCCGTTGGTCTTCTCGTTGACGCTTCTCCGACAATCTCTCCAGCCATGGAGGTTAATGCAGCATCTCAACTCCAGGAGGTGGCGCTATCTTCAAGTTGTCCATCCTGTTCTTTGTCTCAAATCAGGAAGAACTCATCTTCATCAGGAGAACAGAGCGACATGGTGGAGGCGGTGAAGCGTCACATTCTCAACATGCTGCACCTGAGCACTCGGCCCAACTTGACGCAGCCGATTCCACGGGCTGCGCTGCTCAACGCCATCAAGAAACTGCACGTCGGCCGAGTCGCCGAGGACGGCAGCGTGGAGATCCAGGAGGAGGGCGAGGGCCCCGGGACCTCAACACCACCTGAGCCGCCATCAGAAATCATCACCTTCGCAGAGGCAGGTGAGTGTGACGGGCCGTCAGACACATCAAGTACAACAGAAGTTCTGAGCTCACAGAAAAGAGCTTAGTTACACTTACAGTTGTAGAATAAGTACAGAGTTACAGTTACAGAGTTACAGTTACAGTTACTGGATGGAAGTTAATACAGAGATATCAAGTTACAGTTACAGAGAATCGGAGTTACAATTAATACAAAGGAACAGTGGCAGAGTTACAAAGAAACAAAGTTACAGTTACAGTTAAAGAAACAAAGTTACAGAGAATCAGTCAAAATTATAGAGTTACAGAGTTACAGTTAGAGAGATACAAAGTTACAGCTACAGAGGATCAGAGATACAAATACAGAGGTACAGTTACAGCATGACAAAGACACAGTTACAGTTACTCTGATTTGTTGCGTTTACATGCACTTCATTAATCCATTATCAGAAAAAAAAACTTTCAGTCAAAAGTCGGATTTCTTTGCACATGAAGTTGAGTTTCTGATTCACACTCAGAGCAGAAGAAGAATGAACTTCCTGTTATTTTCAAACATGGCGCCAGTCGTCATGGCTTCGCTGTCAGTCAGTGGCGTCCTCATGTTTGAGTTGGTACTCGAGTAAAACACTTAGCAGTATTCTTCTTCTTCTTCATGAGATGTGTGCAGAAAAGAACAGCAAGTTTTAGTTTGTGGTTAAACAACATCCGCTCACATTTTCAGCTTCATGCAGCGACCACGTGACTCAGTTTACACGCACTAAATGTAACTGATTACTGTTCAAAGGTGTCAGGTGTGTCCTTTTGATTTTTCTTAATGAGATGACGGCCTCTCTCTGGTGAAGCATATCGCATTATGCTGTTTACATGACAATTTAATTAATCTGGTAACTCCAGAAATCTGATGATGATGATCAGTTTTTGACTGTAAACGAGCCGACACAGTTACACAGTCACATCAACGGAGTTACAGTTACAATTACAGACCCAAACATCTCCCATACGGTGACGTCAAACAATCAGGTCTTTAAAACACGCCAACATTTTTCCTTAAAGGTGAAACGGACAACATTCATACCTAGCATATCGTCACCGATGCTAACGTAGCCAGTCAGGGACTGAACCTGATATTTCTCCGTTTTCTAACACTTTGCTTCAGACTGCGAGGACTTTGACTGCTCTTACTTTTAGTGCTTTTACACTTTGCAATCAGACATTTTAGCTAAATTAGCTATGAGCTAACGCTACGGCAACCCAAAGGTCTCAGAGGTCGATGACAACATGTGACATCAACGTAGTCATGCTATCGGCTCAGAGATCCTTCGGCCACATCAGATCATCAGACTCGTCATGCTGTGGATGTGCTTTTTTTTATTATATATTTATAGTTTATGACAAAATCATTAAATCATTAAACGTTGAATCCGTCAAACCAAAAAGAGAAAGAGACACTTCAAGACTTTGAGCCGAAAGTCGTTTAGTATCTCCATATGAAGTCGAGTCAAACCTCACTAAACCTCTGCCTGCCTGTCTGCCTGTCTGTCTGTCTGTCTGCCTGTCTGCCTGCCTGCCTGTCTGCCTGTCTGTCTGTCTGTCTGCCTGTCTGCCTGTCTGTCTGTCTGCCTGCCTGCCTGCCTGTCTGTCTGCCTGCCTGTCTGTTATCAGCTCATCACAAAGATCCAGAAAGTTCAAAGTTTGTTTACAGATTTCACAGTCAGAATCTGCAGCCGCTCAGTCGGATTCTATCGATTCTCTTGATTCTGAGTCTGTTTGTCCACTTTTGTTTCACACTGAAGCTTCGACATGTACGACTCGAGTGTGAATGCACCTGAACGCAGCACGTTTGACACTGAGTGGTGATTGGCCGCTGCAGCTGTGTGGTTGAGCAGATTAATGACAGTGAAAACAGCATGGAGGTGGAAGAAAGCCTCAGCATTCGGTCGGGAACGTGATTTAATGTAGAAAATATAACAGAAAGTTCAGGAAAGTAACGAACGTGTTGGTTTTTATCCGAAACGCTGCAGAAGTTCATGTTACAAGGTCATTTCCCAGGTTTGTTGTGACTGGAAGAGTCCACCTGTTTGTACAGGTGCAAACTGAGAGAACAGGTACGAGCAAACTGGAGAACTGACAGTGACAGTGAGATGAAGGGTTTTGATTGGGTGAAATCAATAATCAATGAGTCTCACTTTGGGTTTCATTGATTATAAGCAACAACAACAAGAAAAGATACCGAAGGAAAGTTTCCTGTCGTGAGCCAGAAGAAGTTTAAACCCTGAACACAGTGAAAGAGCTCCAACTTTAAACTTTTAAAATATACATACTTACACGCACGCACGCACACACACACGCACACACACACAGAGCAGGTTTTGACAGTAGCTGAAGTTGGTGTCTATATGTGATCATTTATAAACCTGATTTGAAGGCGTTTTCAGAAAATCTGCTGGCTGAAGTTTCACACAGAAAGAAGTTTCTAAAATTCAGCCGTCACTTTGTCCTGTCGCTTGTTTGCTTACATAAATGCACAGAACGGCTTTGTGCTAAAAATAGTTTTCTCTTTGAGAAGAATCTTTAATTGAAAAGGTCGTCAAAGGCTCGACATGAGAGGACAGTAACGGGGGGGGGGGCATACCGAGTGAGCTCAGGCCGTAAATAATCTCCTCATTCAGACAAATCTGGGCCTCAGTAATTATTTGGTAGCAGAGACAAAGAGAGAGTGTGTGTGTGTGTGTGTGTGTGTGTGTGTGTGTGTGTGGCCTTGTTAACAACATTCCCTGAAACCAGGCCTTTTCTTTTTTTAGTGTCTCATATTGAGTATATTTAGAGGCAGCGGCTCCATTCATGCTTTTATTAATAATGACACTTTCTTTGTTCATTGATTCAAATGACAGGAAGGCGAGAACAGAAGGGGTCACAGCGTCTTCATGCTGATTACTGTTCACACAGAAACACCAGCAGGATCAAAAAAAAGTGCTCCTTCAGTTCTTCTCAATGTTCTTTGTGCTGCTCTTCAAACGAGGTCACACAAACAGTTTATCATCAATCTCACGTCAGTAAAATATGTGTCTTTACTTGAACTGCAGAGTTCAGAAAACTGCACCTGAAAATCTTTGTTTAATTTATCTTCTAAAGTTAAAAGGTTTCTGTGTTTTTATCGGATTTGACTTTTTTACCCAACAGAAAACTCTTCCAGTTTTTCGGCGTCATTAGAGACCAGTAGAGACCTTCTGCCAGGAGATTTCTCTTTGACTGACTAACAACATTAATGTTAGCATGTTTATTAGCACAGCTTTTTATTCTGAAGGAAGCAGCTAATCCTGCAAAAATGCTACCATGCTAACTGCTAACTCTCTGCTGCAGGAGACTCTCCGAACACGATGACCTTCGACATTTCAAAAGAGGGCGACAGCTCATCGGTGGTGGAACAGGCAAACGTCTGGATCTTCCTGAAGGTCTCGAAGGGAAACAGAGCGAAAGGCAAAGTGATGCTGCGGCTGCTGCAGCTCGATGATGACGAGGAGGAGTGTGTTTCAGAAAAGATGGTGGACACTCGGCGCAGCGGCTGGCACACACTCACCGTCTCTCGCAGCATTCAGACGATGTTGGACGGCGGCAGGAGCTCGCTGAGCCTGCGGGTGACCTGCCTGCTGTGCACCGAGGCCGGAGCCTCACCTGTGCTGGTGTCTGCCGGCACCGAGCGAGCAGGAGAGCGAGATCAGTCCCACCGACCCTTTCTCATGGTAGCTCTGCGAGCCCGAGAGGAGGCGACTCGGCGACGAGTCAAACGAGGTCTGGAGTGCGACGGGAAAATGCACGTCTGCTGCAAACGACAGTTTTATGTGAACTTTAGGGACATCGGCTGGAACGATTGGATTATCGCTCCATCCGGTTACCATGCCAACTACTGCGAAGGCGACTGTCCAAACCACATGGCGAGCATCAGCAGCTCATCCCTGTCTTTTCACTCAGCGGTCATCAATCATTATCGTATGAGGGGCTACAGCCCGTTTCAAAACATCAAGTCGTGCTGCGTGCCGACGAGGCTGCGAGCCATGTCGATGCTCTACTACAACGAAGAGCAGAAGATCATCAAAAAAGACATCCAGAACATGATCGTTGAGGAGTGCGGCTGCTCGTAAAGACTTCAGAGACATTTCCTGCTTCCTGCAGGCGAAACATCAGATCAACACTTTCCCAGTAAAGTTCAAGTATTTATGTTTAGTGCCGAAGCAATGTGTTTCTTATCGGGAGAGACTCTTTTCCACATTGGAATGACCTGAAAATACTATGCAACCTTCATCCATCTACATTTATATGAGTGCTCTGTCTGTTGTGTTCTAAAATCTGTCTGTTGTTTTCTATTGTTATAGAAAACATGCGAGAGGATCATTTTTTAAACGTGTGACTGTTTTCTGAAGGTTCCACCTGTGCAAAACTATCTGACGTTGAGAAACTCGAAATTTGTTCCATCGGCTGCTGGAGCCAAAACATTATTATTATTATTATTATTATTATTATTATTATTATTATTATTATTATTATTATTATTATTATTATGAAATATGTTGAATGTTGATAATTCTGGCAGAGATTTAGATTGAGAAGAAAGCCAAAGACAGTCAACACTGATGATTGAAGTTCGGTTCACTGAAAAACAAAACAACTGTCGGTTCAAAGGCTGTGACGATTATTAATATAAATTATTTTGCTGGTGAAACAAAAAAACAAACTGAAACGATGTTTGATCAGTTTCTGGTTGTTTCCTCGTCAAAAGGAGTAAGAAATGTTGCCAACTCTATATAATTTATTTGCTCTTTTGCTATTTTTAGCTTCATCATTAAACAAACTGATTGTCAACATGATCAACACTCTTTATTTTGCATGAACAAAAAGACGCATTCAGACTACAAACAGGTTCAAACATGTGATTAGATTGAAATGGCTGAACTCCTTCATGCTCCTCAGAGGATAAACCCTTCAGACTTTAACAATTAAGTCATCTTTTCTTCATCTGTCAGTGCAGACTTGTAGCTGCTTAAGCTTTACGTACAAGTTCACCATGTTTTTCATAGAAAGTTATTGGTTTTGATTAAACCTGAAACTCAGGTCACAGAGTGTTTTCAGGTCAGTGGATGTTGATGCAGCTGATTATTTGATTTGTGCTTTTGTGATTTATGATCTCGTCTCGGTTCATTTGGGTTCAGCCTCTCTGCCTCCTGTTCAGACTATTTTTGTTTTTCAGAGATCAGGATCAGGTCTAAGCTCCACTCTGCTTTCACACGTTCACAAAGGGAGTCAGACTGCTGTAGAAACCCGACACCCGGCTCTTTGTTTGCAGGTAAAAACTGGAGCGATGGTCTGCAGACTGAGAGGCTCCTCTTCCTCCGGCCGGCCGGCCGCCGGAGCGAGCGAGCTGATGTTGGTAAAGTTAGACCTTTGCAGGTGGAGGAGAAGCGGGGCGGCCTCGGTCTGCTGGCACAGTGACGCTCTGTTTGTTCAGTGACCTACAAACTCGTCGCTGAGTCGACAAGTTGATTTAAGAAACACAAAGACTGCTGCTGAGGCAAACACAAAGCACTCTGGGTACTGGAGCACATCACATTAACAGAGACTCTGAAATACACTCATTTACACTCACTCAAACATTCATTTCAAAAATCTGATCTGGGAGCTGCTCTCTGAGGACAAAAACATGCTGCATTTATTTTAATCAGATTCAAACTCTGACGTGATGAAACCAAACACAGCAAGCTTGACGGAGGTGTGTGTGTGAGTTTGATCTGTGATTGGCTGGCGCCCTTCCCTGGTGGCAGGTACCTTACACCCAGTGCACACTGGCACACACTGCGAGCGCAGACAGCATCGGTGTCCACTCACACAGGCTTCCTGCTCTCTGGAGGCTTCAGTCTTTTAATCTGAGCAGAAAACTTGAAGCAAACTTAAACACCAAGGGACAAATAAAAGTCAGACACAAAAGTGCTGCAGCTCAGATGAATTAAGGATTAGAATCTTACAAATAAAACCACATGCAGAACTGAAGCAGTCTGTCAAACGTAGCGGCTCATTGTTGGCGTTAACGGGCTCAAACAGAGGCCGACTGCGACGCCTCATGTGACAGACTTTTACTTTCTCAGGATCGATCCCTAAACTCATCAGACTTCAGAGCGACACCATGAAAACACACAGTCTCCTTCCTTCCTGTCAGCAGCTGCTGCTTCTGAAAACAGTTTGGAAGCTGATTCAAACCACAAAAGTTAAATATGTGAATCCTGGAAACATGAACAAGGTCCTTAAAACAAAAACCAGCTCGATATCCACCTGAATGTTTGAACGCATGCCGACGGTTACGGCGGTTTTCTGTCTTTTGATGACGTTTGATGAGGCTTTGTATCTGTTTTATATCCATGTTCAGCTGTGTTTTCTGTCCAACTGCATATAAATGAAGTCACTGAATCAGTTAAAGCTACTCATCCTGTGTTTTCTGGCACAATATTTTCTTACGTTAAACAGTGGAGGGCGCTAGAGGTATCTATAAATACACATTATTATCATCATCATTTTTACCACCAAAAAAACTTACATTTTTCTTTAAATGACAGAGTGTCTGTGTCATAAAACTGTGCGTGAACGAAAGTGAACCCGACCACAGATCAGCTCCGTAAACACGGAGTTCATCACAGGACCAACAAGCTACAACCAGATTTTGTTACGAGAGAAGCGAGAGAGACTGATAATCGTCAGGGAGAAAGAGACTGAACAAACAGCCCGAGTTCGTTCACCCGACTGCAGCCGGAAACGTTGACAGGCGACCAAACACTGCAGTTCTGTTTGTACAACACTGGAGACAGAGGGGCACTGCACTGGTTTCACTGGAGCACTGGACTAACTGAAGAGAGGCAGGCCACTGCACTCAGTCAGCTTCAGAGCCTTTATTCAAATCCCAGTGTTTCCAGTTCACCTTTAGTCTGAACCCAGTCACTCCAGTATACCTTAGCTGGTTTAACTGGTGGAATGAAGGGAGGACTGAAAGAAGACACTGGTTACTTGGACAGCAGCAAGTTACTGCTAAATGTGAACTGACAGAGATAAGGTCTCTGCACTGGTTTTACTGGAAAAAAGAAAGGTCTCTGCACTGGCTTAACTGGAAAAAAGAAAGGTCTCTGCACTGGTTTAACTGGAAAAAAGAAAGGTCTCTGCACTGGTTTAACTGGAAAAAAGAAAGGTCTCTGCACTGGCTTAACTGGAAAAAGGAAAGGTCTCTGCACTGGTTTAACTGGAAAAAAGAAAGGTCACAGCACTGGTTTAACTGGAAAAAAGAAAGGTCTCTGCACTGGTTTAACAGGAAAAAGGAAAGGTCTCTGCACTGGTTTAACAGGAAAAAAGAAAGGTCACTGCACTGTTTTAAATGGACAAAAGAAAGGTCACTGCACTGGTTTAACAGGAAAAAAGAAAGGTCTCTGCACTGGTTTAACTGGAAAAAGAAGGTCTCTGCACTGGTTTAACTGGAAAAAAGAAGGTCTCTGCACTGGTTTAACTGGAAAAGGGAAAGGTCTCTGCACTGGTTTAACTGGAAAAAAGAAGGTCTCCGCACTGGTTTAACTGGAAAAAAGAAGGTCTCCGCACTGGTTTAACTGGAAAAAAAAAAGGTCTCCGCACTGGTTTAACTGGAAAAAAGAAAGGTCTCTGCACTG
>JAPZDY010000004.1:24023724-24038012 GCA_029783645.1 Ctenochaetus hawaiiensis | reverse complement strand
GCCTCAAGTGGTCAGTCGAGGAACTGCAAGTTTTTGTACTTCCTGGTTGGCTTCAATGCGGAAGTGGGGAGTTTGCCGCTTGGTGTGAACGTGGCTGATTAAAGCAACATTTTGGTTGAGCCCACAGAATCAAAGCTCAAAGTCCACACTTCAACACATCCTGACTGGAGTAGAGCGGCATATCTACAGTTATTATTGTATGGACCTGAATGTTTGTGTTACCTTCTGCAGCGCCTCCTGCTGGATGGGAGTGAGCGGTGGCAGTCCCAGCTTGGTGGTGGTGCTCTGTCCATTCTCCATAATGAGAGCCGGTCCTCCCTGTTAAAACCCCCAAGAGGTGAACAAAACAAACACACCCTCAGGTACCGTGACGGTTTCCCACCGCCTGATGTGACCTCACTGGATGTGTCATCGGACGGAAAACCGCCTCCACAGATTCAAGCAAATACAAACTTCCACTCGTGCAGCGTTTGAGTGTCATTTTTGGCCCTTGTGGTTATTTGCTGAGCACCTTGTTTGTTACTTCTTAATGTTTGGTTTGTTTGTGTGCAACATGATTGAGGTTGATGTTATAACTGCACAGTGAAGATGCATCTTAGTGGTTTCCAACAAGACTGACTCTTTGTTTTGGACCATTAGTGAAAAAAATAATAATTCAGAGGCCTGATTAAACTGTAACAGTTAGCTCTTTCAGCCTGCTGGAGGTGATTTCAGGTTGTTTTCATGTATTCTGTGTAATTATCATTTGTGCTCAAAACATTTTTGTTATCTTCCATTGATCTTTTTTCAGAGCTGAGAGGAGGGCACGATGGGATCTTTAAGTGTGTGAAGGATCATTAAAATAATTGACTTTTAAGTTGATCAATCAATCTCTTAATCGAAGAATCCTTTAAGCTCTATTTATAATAAATGTGGGAGCTGATTTCAGTCTGTCGATGGAGGTTGAGACAAACTTCTTTCAGCTTCTCTCTCTGCTCTGCAAAGTTCATTAATCATTAGTTTTTATTTGTATTATCATTGGCAAGAGTACATCTTCCGTTTTCAGCGTCAATGACACATTTTTCTGCATCACTCAGAGATGATCAGCTGTGTTTGCGGTCACTGATCGATACGCGTGCGATCAATAGACAACACGGACTGAGTGAGCAGACAGAACCTCAGCTAGCTTAGCAGCGGCTAACAGAACCGTGCAGAACCGGTCAGATGTTAGCTAGCGCAGCCCCTCAAAGTGTGCACGTGCTCAAACTGATCATGTTGTCTGATCAGTTTAATTGATCTCAGTCTGTTTGTGTGCTTGTTGTTGGTGCAACAGCTAATTTCAGCTTAACTAACGTTACGGTTTGAAAACAACAGACATCTTCACGTCAGTCCGGATCGTCCTGTTAGCATTAGCTTAGCATGTGTCCGTCAGAGCTCAACAGACAGAAAAACGTCGTTCTTCATACCGCGGAAACGGTCACCGCCATGCAGCTCCGGCTCGCGCCCCTCCGGTAGCTCTTTATTAACGTTAGCGGGATCAAAATCTGTCCGGTGTCTCTGCGGCTGCCTGCGCTACGCAACACACCTGCAGCACTTCCGCCCAACGTCACATCCTATACTCTGAACTTTCAAAATAAAAGACGGGTCTGGAACATTAGAACGAAGGATGCCAACAGTAAAAAGGTTTAAATCATTTCCATCAAACAGATAAAACTGTAAGTTAATTAATAAACCGGCGATGAAACAGTAGCATTGGATTGCCATGTCGTGGTATTTCTTCTCTGGTTTAAATCAAAGGAAGTTCTGTGTAATTTAAAAGCTGATCTTTTCTGATGTGTCTTCAAGGCGGTGAGTGCTGCTGTGTGTCTTCAGAGAAAACTTCTCCATTTGTTCAGTAACTGACCGAGTGTAACTGAGTGAAAGCTTCAGTTTATTAGAAATGTGGGTTTTTTTTTCCTGTTTATTCATGTAGTTTCATGTAAAATGTTTAAATAATGTTTGCATTTAAAAAACACTGTTTTCCTTTCATGATTGACAGATTATTGATCCAAATATGCTGAGCTTTTCTCACTTTATTCCAACATTTTGATTATGAAACAGAATGCACATTTACACAGAATTTTGAGCATTATAACACATCATATTACATGTCTACAGTGACAGCAGACACTCAGCTGCACGTTAGCTCAAGCTGCACACATTATACAGCATGCTAGCAATAACTGATCAGTGCCTAATCAATCCCTGATCAGCAGACAGTTCTGAACTTTTTCTACAACATATCAATGTTAGCAACAGCATTCCTGGACAGTGGCTCCATTAGCTTTAAGCTAACTGTGCAGTTCACTCTCAAACTACAGCACAGGTACCGTAGATACCGGAGGTACCGTGTGCTGCTGCTGCTGCTGCTGATGAAAATGGAGCGTTTCTCTTGTTTTGATGTTGTAGGGAACTGACGAGTCTCCAGATGTTCCAGACTTCATTTCATTTGGTTCTGGATTGATAACTGTTGATAAATAAGTGATAATGATTCAGACTGAAATACTGCTTTCATCCGTTTGTCTCAGAAGTTTAAACAAGTTTTTTTAAATCACTTTTTAAAACAGCAGAACTCTGTGGATGCAGAATTTGTCCATCAGTTAGGGAAATCCCCTAGTTCTAAGGAGAACTTTGCACTAACAGAATTGGCCTCCGTTATCGTCTGTCCATCATCTGCTGGAACCAGAGAACCGAGTCAAACAGTTCAGCGGAGGACAAGGAACCAGCTGCTGATGCCTTCAGATCCAGAACCTTAAAAAGGAGTCCGGCATGTCCTAGAGTTCTCTGGATCTGTGTTACGCTGGAGCTGAAGCACAAGTTTTTTAAGTATGTTCTATGTAGAACCTTTCATTGTCGAACATAGAATGGCTCTGGAGTTCTGTGCAGAAAACACTTATCTGTAGATAAATATTCCAGAGCTCAGTGACAGAGTTCTTTCATTCAACAGGGTTCTAATTTATCATGCGAGATCTGTTGTAAATGATGTTAACTGTAGAACACTGGCAGACAACTTTGTACAAGTCGGTGTTGGTTCTAGTTTACATTAAGAGACTTGTTGCCAATGCAAAAACTGTGGATAGTGAACATTTAGAAACACCTGTGTGTTTTGTGAAAAACTAGAACCTTGCTTTGGACCAAGGGTTTCAACATCTCTAGATGTGAAGGGTTCAGAAATCAGTGACAGGGTTCAATGAGTCTGAGCCGGTTCTTGTTTATGATTAAAAGATTTGCTGTAGCAGAAGATCAATGCAGGGAACGGTGCACCCCGGTACTGTTGAATCAGGGTTTTCAAGAACCCACCAAAGAGACGGTTCAAGAACTCTTTGGTGAGAGAACAGTTCTCTGTAGAGAAATACTCATTAGACAAAGAACTGTCCAAAAACTGTTATTAGAGTTCTATGCAAAGTTCCAGCACAGCGATGTTTGGGATTCAAGGACAGAGTCCCAGAGAGTACAGTTGAGGTTCTGCAGTCAGGAGGTTTAATGTGCCATAAACTGAACCCTTCCTCATGAAGAAAGGCCTAGGAGTACCTGTTTATAGTTGAGTGTTGAACTCCACACTGGAGTGAGAATCAACAAAGGTTCTACAACAGTTAGATTCCCTCCATGGGGACTCGGAGGAACACTGCAAGGTCAAAGTTTAAGTTAAGTTTCTAGAACCACAATGAGAAAGTCTGAGGGAGCATTTGCAGAATTACTGAAAAGGTGTGAGAGGGCTCTGGATCTCTGAGAAGGTGACAGGGCGATTGGAACACATGTGAGAGGGTTTGATTGGGTTTCCAGTGGTGGCAGAAGCCACACATCCAGCAGATGGTTTGAGAATTTAACAGGGCTTGGTGCAGAGAAAAGGTTCTAGAAGCAGGTGCAGACCTCTTGATGCTTATTCCTGAAGTTAGAGAGAAGATTCTAGACCTTGTAAATGATTGTGATGGCAGAACTCCAAACAGACTGTGTTTTAGATATGTGTGAGAGTGATGGGTCAGTATTTATGAGGTTCAGCAGGTTCTAGAAAGGCATTCCCCCAGAGATCTGGCGGGCCACCTGCTCGTCCTGGGTCTCCTCCTTGTCTTTTCTTTCCTGGTTCCAGTCCTTCAGACCCTCCGGCAGAGTTGTGTCCTCGTCCACACCTCCGGTTCCTTCCACAAACTCCTCGTATGTTGACTTCTCTGCAAACGGACGCTTGCCCAGAAGCTCCACCATGTCGCTCTTATCAAGAACCTCCTTCTCCAGCAGTCGCAGTGCAACCTTCAGGATGACACAGGAACACAAAGAGTCAGGCATTCACCTGGGGCAAGTGTGTGTAGGTGTGCTGTCATGACCTTAAACGATTAGGTTTCATGAATCAGAGCTGGTTCTAGTTCATGAAGCAACAATCTGAAGTCATGAAAAAGATGTAGAACATTAGTGGGAGAACGTTCTGGAAATGTGTGTTGTTGCAGGGTTCTTGGTTTGAGCGCAGCATCAAATAAAAGCATCAAAAGGCTTTTTGAGTTCCAGTCACAAAAATGTTCAGAACTTAGAAAATAGGTTCTAACACTTAAATTCAAAGTTTGTTTCAGTTTCAGACGGAAAAATGTTTATTTACAGGACAGAAACTTCTAGAGCTCAATGAGAACCTTCTAAAAACAAAAAGCTGTCTGCAGTTTATATGGGGATACTTTTTTAAAGGAAGTTTGTGGATCAACAAAGGGTGAAGAAAACAAAGTGAATCACAGCAGGAACTCTGAGTTAAAACAGGGTTGTGTCTCAGTCACAGCAAACGTTCTAACATTCTACCATCTGTGTCAAAAGAAACTCTGCCAGCTGACGTTAAACTTAAGAACATTCTCTTACAAACTTCACAAGTCTTCTGATGAGCTCTAAAATCTTTGCTCTGAGTTAAACTTTGTAGGACAGACGAGTTCCAGGACTCAACGTCACGGTTTACGAGTCAGAACCGGTTCCAGTTGATAAGAGAAGGATTTGTTCTTATGTTTTCAAAGACGGAAGAAAACCAGCTGGAAAGCATCCTCCAAGATCTCAAAACATGCTACACTGGTGGTAACACAAGCTCCCTCTAGTGGTGCACAGAGATCAATTTTGGTGAAAATTTGTGCTGGTAGATTTTTTTGTAACCCTGCTGACAAACAGACAAATAACCTGAACTGGAAGCATGGCCTTCCCAGGAGGCAATCGTCAGACCTGGGCTCCTGTATTCTGACAAATGGTGGCACAAGGTTCTAAATGAGGAACAAAAACACTGTGATTCATCTGTACCTTCTCCACTTCAGCCTTCCTCTCGCTCAGCAGCTGGTAGGTTCTCTGGTACGCCTCGCTGATGAGGTTTCGAACTTCAGTGTCGATGAGACGAGCCGTAGCTTCGCTGTACGGTTTCTCCAGAACCATCTCACCCTGCCGGGGGAGGTCGAAGGACACCTGACCCACCTTCGCATTCATCCCGAACTGAACGATCTGCAGCACAACAGAGGAACCACAAGGTCAGACAGGAACAGAAGCACGACGTGCTGCTGTAGCCCAAACTCACTGCCATGTTCAAGGACACGCTCTCAGCGTTCGCAGTTTGCAGCATAACCATGGACGCTCCGACAACTATCACTGGATTACTTTGATACCGGATTACAACGATACTTGGACGATGATTCTCTGACCTGTGCGTAGGCGCTCTGGGTGACCTTTCGGAGGTCGTCCTGGGCTCCCGTGGTGATGCGTCCGAAGAAGATTTCCTCGGACACACGACCTCCCAGAGTCATGCACATTCTGTCCAGCAGCTGCTCTTTGGTGTACAGGTACTGCTCTTTAGGCAGGTACTGAGCGTAACCCAGACCCTTCCCTCTGGGGATGATGGACACCTGCACAAGGAACAACAACAACATGTTGTGTAACACCTGACTGCACACAGCATGATGGCATGTCTCTTACAACAGTCATTTCAGTGGCTAGAGATGAAATAACTACAGTTCCCAGCAGTCCTGCATCCAGGACCTGCTCAAGTTTGTCACATTTAGTGTAAAACGACGAGACACAAACGCTGAACAGCTGTTAGAAAACATCTGCTCATCTGACAAACAGAGAAGGACATCAAAACTGAAGGAGAGAAGAAGAAGACAACTGCAACTCCCAGTGTGCATTTCATGAGGGACAGCCAATCACAGAGCTTCACAGTCTGCTGATATTTCATTGGGTACAAACCCTCATCACCTGTTTTCTTCTCCATAGCAACAGCAGCACTGAAACCGATGATGTCAGAGATAATTCAAACTGGACATGAACCTGTCTGATGTTTCTCCACTCAGGAGAGTCCTGAGCCTCTTTGTTTGGTTTCATCTTTAAGTTCCATAACAGAAACATGAAATAAAGAGGAAGCAGCAGCTCACAGAGCGCCTGTGTGCAGCAGACACTTCTGCAGGAGGCCATCGTGACATCACTGAGCAGAACATTTAACGAGCAAATCCCTGCTGAGTCCTTCTCAGAGGGTCGACTTCCTGACAGACTGAGAGCAGAGCGAGTGGAGTTACTCATGGGTCACCTTCAGCAGAGGGTCGGCGTGCTCCAGGAACCATCCAGCGATGGCGTGGCCGGCCTCGTGATACGCCACCGTCTTCTTCTCCTCTGGCTGCAGGACCTGAGTCTTCTTCTCCAGACCTAAAACACAAAGTCAGAGTTTTCTCAGTGTCTCACTGACAGATTCAGTCCAAATCTCTGCGTCTGTCACTCAAACAAACTTTACAGATGTTGCAGGTTCACAAAGGATCGACAGCTGTCAAGTTTCTGTCCAAACGCAGCTTAAAATCCAAACTGAAGTTACAGAACATAACCAGAATAAAACTCAACTGATATGTTTTTAATCCACCACAGTTACTGAGCGAATATGAGTTTGTTGTTTGATGGTGATTTCCAGCAGGTGGCGCTAATTCTTCTGAAAGTGCCACTGAAGCACTGCAGAAGAAGAGGAGCTGCAGCTCACGTTCAAACGAATATTTCTGTTAGTTTCATGAATGTGAGGAAGGTCACAGCATCCTCATCCTCCACACACAGCAGCTCTTCACTGGATGAGACGAGTCACGTGACTCGTGATGTCATCATTCATTCATTTATGGGTCTGTTTTTGGTTTTGTTCACACAGCTGCTCCAGAGAAACAAAACCTGTTTAGGTTCACACCATCAAAAGGTTCTTCACAGAACCACCTCAGACGGTTACTTCAGAAGAGGGAAACAGAGAAACCAGCAGAAGAAGAAAGAAAGAGGCCGCTCTCACCTCCGATGACTCTCTCGATGGCCTGCTCAAAGTGTTTCTGGTTGATGGCGTCTGAAAGGTGGCGAGCGGCGATCAGAGCCGCCTCGTTACAAACGTTAGCGATGTCGGCGCCTGACAGACAGAAAGCAGAGAGAAAAAACCCAAAGTGACGCAGACGGACACACAGCTGGTCTGTGGAGGGAAGGCTGATGTGAAGGCTTACCTGAGAATCCAGGTGTGAGGGCCGCCATCTTCCTGGCCAAAGTGTCTTTGTCCAAGTCGACGTCCAGCTTCAGAGGACGCAGGTGAACTTTAAAGATGGACGCTCTGCCTTTAATATCTGGAGGGCCTGAAACACCACAACACCAGTTTACACAAAACTCTCCACGCAAACTGTTCAACATCTGCATCGGTTCAGGTTTCATCAAGAAGGAATTTAATGCTGCTGGTGTCTTTTTCCTGTTTCTCCTCGTGGCAGAGAGACGACTGCCAGCTGAGGCCGATCTCATCCACGTCCACGACTCGAGACTTTCCATCCTGCAACACTGAAATACCAACGTTACAACGTTCAAACTCTCTGCTTCAGCACTGTAAAGTAACAAAGGCTGAAGAACTCGTCCTCGTCCTGACCTCTGACCCCAGAAGCTCACATGAACATGATTTGATCTTTCTGAAGAGCATCAGGCTCTTCAGCAGGAGTCGAACCACAGACGTCACATAAAGCCACTAAAGTTGAACCAACATTATGATGTTGAGAAGAGAAACCTGACAGCTGAGTCAGCGAGAACGCGGCTCGCCATCCCACCACGACTAAAACAAACATGGACGCCGACCAGCAGCTTGTTTATGTGCAGCCACAGTTGAGCTGAAGGGTCAAAAAAAGGGGAAAGAAGCTCAGAGTTTGATGAGATTCTGGATGCAGGAGAGTAGGACAGTGGAACTAACTCCAAGCACTCAGCCCCGTCAGACCCAGACTGAACAGACCCGAGTCCAGACGGGTCCAGACGAGTCCAGACGAATCCAGACGGGTCCAACCGGTCACCACACATCAGATTCACCAGCAGAGACTCGACCTGATCTGGGTCCACAACTGATTTATCCAAAAACATTCAGATTCTGACAGCTGCTCTGCAAGCCACTACCACACCACCATCTCCTCCATCATCTCCATCATCATCTCCTCCATCATCTCCTCCACCATCCCTTCTATCATCTCCTCCATCATCTCCTCCACCATCCCTTCTATCATCTCCTCCATTATCTCCATCATCATCTCCATCATCATCTCCATCGTCTCCTCCATCAAAACAAACTTTGGTTCTTCACATAAACAGAGTTTTTCACAACAAAAAAAATATTTGTTCAGTGTTATTAATATTGTTGTTGTACTTATCCTGAAATTTATTAACCTGTTAGCTTTAGAAAAAGTTTTGTTTCAAGATCACAATAAACTTCATAATCAATAATCTGCTAAAATAAACTTGAGATGACTGAGCGCCCTTTAAAATACGTTAAACAAACAGCTGCAAACCTGCGTCAATCTGCAGAAAATCTTTGTTAATTAACAGAAAACCTGCGTCAATCTGCAGAAACCTGCATCAATCTTCAGAAAACCTGCATCAATCTTCAGAAAACCTGCGTTAATTTGCAGAAAACCTGCGTTAATTAACAGAAAACCTGTGTTAATCTGCAGAAAACCTGCGTCAATCTGCAGAAACTTCACTGAGATCAAAGTTTCTCACCGATGTAAATCTGCCTGTCGAAGCGTCCTGGTCTCATCAGAGCCGGGTCCAGGATGTCCGGTCTGTTGGTTCCTGCCAGAACCACAACGTTGGTCGCTGTGTTGAACCCTGAAAGAACAGAGAGGATTGAGACGTCTGCCTGTCGCTTCGATCGATGACTGATGATCAATACAGTTCCTCCGGAGCTGATACGAGGCAGCAGAAGGTTTGAACTGTGAGAATTTTCACAGATGAGCTCACAGAACAGTGTCTAGCGCCCTCTAGCTGTGATGCAAATACCTGACACTAGCAAGCTTCATGGGCAATAAATCTCAAAGTTTTCAGAGCCCAGAGCACATCTGGATGTGATGTCACAGGTGTGATGTCACAGGTGTGATGTCACTCACCGTCCATCTCCACCAGCAGCTGGTTCAGCGTGTTCTCCTGTTCGCTCTGTCCGCCGAAGTTCCCGCGTCCTCGTTTCCGTCCCACAGCGTCGATCTCGTCGATGAAGAGGATGCAGGGGGCGTTCTTCCTCGCCATGACGAACAGATCTCTGACCTGCACAGGAAATGACATCAGAAGGAGTCCGAGGTTCAGACAGACACTTTGGCTCCAGTTTCAGGAACCAAACCTGCAGTTTTCTACAGATCAGAACAAACTTGACTCCCTGTCTTCTTTCTTCAGTGGATTTCTTACTGTAAACTAACTTGATTTGTTTTTTCCTTCTTCAGAGGCCAATTTGGAATAAAAAGTGTTTTTAAAGACTAAAAGTCTTAAAATCACACTGTGAAGTTTGCGAATAATACACAGAATCTTTATCTGTCAAAGAATTTAAAACAGAATTTTATCCTCTTTCTTCTCGTTGGATCACCTGATAATTAAAAACATGAATTTATTTGAAATATCCAATAAACACATTTAACACAAGTTCCATATTTAATCTGTGTTTAAATCTGCTTTTCTGTCTCTGATTGGTCTCAACTCAGCCTACATTTCCCAGCAGCCCCTGTGGTTCTTCACACAGGAGGTCAGAGAGCTTCCTCTGTGCGTGTGTGTGTGAGAGTGTGTGTGTGTGTGTGTGTGTGCGTGCTGCTCACCCTGGCGGGGCCGACGCCCACAAACATCTCCAGGAACTCGGAGCCGTTAACGGTGATGAACGGCACGTTGGCTTCGCCGGCTGTCGCTTTTGCCAGAAGAGTCTTTCCTGTTCCTGGAGGACCCGTCAAGATGGCTCCCTGCACACACCGCCGACACAAGACACACACTGAAACACACCGGGGAGGTGTGATGGCGTCCTACAGTCAACAGTGAACTGCTAAGCCCCGCCCCTCCCTGACGTCCTGGCCCCACCCCCTCATGGTTCCACCCTTCACCTTAAGAATACTGGCCTCCCTCCCAGGGATCCAGGCTCCGCCCCCCCCCCGCTCTGTGCGCTCATCCCGGCCCCATGCTGACCTGAGAGTTCTTGGCCCCGCCCTCACCTTGGGGATCTTGGCGCCCAGGTCCTGGTACTGCTTTGGGTTCTTCAGAAAGTTGACGAACTCCATGATCTCCAGCTTGGCCTCCTCGCAGCCCGCCACGTCTTTGAACTTCACATCAATCTCGTCTTTCAGGATCTTCGCCGTCGTCTCACTGACGCTAAACAGGCCGCCCATCCCCCGGCCGGGCCGCCCCGCCCCCGCCGGACCGCGCCGCAGCATGAACAGCAGGAAGCCGATGATGAGCACCGTGGGGAGCATGCTCAGCAGGAAGGTTCTGGAGACAGAAGATGAACATCAGACCCTCTGTTTGTCAGAGCAGAGCGAGTGAAGCACCTGACAAACGTCCTCACCCGTCGCTCTCGGTGGAATAAACCACCGGCAGCCTGTTCTCCCCCTCGATGCCGAGCTCGTACTGAGCCGTCTCCAGGTTCCTCTCGAACGTGTCCACGCTGCCGATGTTGAACCACACGTACTGCTGAAACACACAAAGAGAAACACACTGAGCGCCCCGACGCCTTCGCAGGACTCAAACTGCAGCCTGTAGACGAAAACGTTTACTGTTCCCGGCCGACGGCGTCAGAGTCAACGCGTCTGCATCAACACAGCTCGACGGTTTCACCGTCTGAGCCGCGAAATGCCACATCAGTGAAAAGACCAGCGAGCGAAACACCTGAAAGAGAAAGTTCAGAGTGTGTGAACGCTGCCTCACCCCGTCCACCGGCGTCTTCCCAGAGGAGAAAACCACCTTCACATATCGCTTGTTGACCACCTCCAGACGGTCCACCTGACGACGAGACACACTGCAGTTACACACCACCGCACCTTCTGGACACACACTCAAACATGTGTGTGTGTGAGTGTGTGTGTGTGTGAGTAAAACTCTTCTGGCAGCAGAAACACTGACGATCAGCTTCAGTGTGTTACAAAGATCACAGGCTCTCATGAAGCTGATGACGTCACAGATGATGAGCTCACCACTCCTTTGGACAGGTAGTTGTTGACAAAGTCCTTCCAGGTGACCTCTCGTCCTCCATCCCTGAAGAAGAAATAATACGTGACAGTCGTCCAGAACGCCGCTCCGCTCAGTAGGTACATCCGGAACTCTTTGTCGTCCCAGGGAACATCCCCCTGAAACAACCACAACCCCAGATAAGTTCCACAGGTCAGAGGTGAACATCACCTGTACAGGTAACATCCACCTGCAGCTCAACTCATCTGTTTCTCCACCAATACAGACCTTCTGCAGACGGCTGTACCAGTGGGACTCCTCCCTACGGCCTCCTCGTTTTCCACCTCCTCCACCCGCTGCTCCTCCACCTCCTCCTCCTCCTCCTCCTCCTCCTCCTCCTCCTCCTGACCGTCCAGAGGCTCTCTGAGCGTCGGCAGGTTTGGTTTCTGAGAACAGGTGAGCAGGTGGTCAGTGAACAGCAGAAAGCCTCAGAGAGCTGAGTGTTTCCTGGCAGGTGAGCGTTCCTACCTTTGGTTTCAGCTTCGGCTTCAGTGTTTTTTGGAGTTTTCTGATTTTCTGGAAAATATTTCTCAAAACCTGAGAGTGAAAAAAGAAACACACAAACATCTGTATTTCTGTGCGACTTTAAGACCATCAGAAAAACGTCGGCCTGACAACTTTAAACTCCATGAGGAGAGAAAGTGACTCACGAGGCTTCACACAGAGGAGACAGCATGAACATGAAAACACAAAACATCTGAAATATTTCTGAGAACTCTATGAACCACAGGAGCCGTCAGCCTTCATCTCAGCAGAGTCTGAACATCTTGACTTCATACTCAGGAGAAGTCGGTTCTGGATGTGAGTTTGATTATTTGCATGATATGTGAGGGTTTGTGTCTCACAGCTTGACTGGACAAATAAGCCACTTGCATCAGCTCTGCGTTTATTAACGACTCAAGTGACCCTGCAGGAGTCATGTGACTTTTATCAGATCCAGCTTCGATCGGCAGTCAAGGAGAATCTGCTCCCGGCTGGATGCTCTGACTCGATGCAAACTTCTGCCAGTTTTTGTTCTCAGCCACAAATTCTTCCTGTCTCCATCTTTAGCAGAACATGGATCGGTCAGCACTGAGTCTGAGGTGACAGCTGTGACTCGATGACGCTGCCTGTTCCCTGATCTCAGACTCGCTCATGACGTCTGACAGAAGCTACGTTCACAGCAGTTTGTCAACCTGCCCAGACTCTGAACGGAGGAGCTGAGATCACTTTAATGTTCACCTCAAACGCTGCAGCTCATCTGGAAAAAAGCCGAGTCAGTCAAACGTTGGTGCAAAGGACGTTACGAATGTTCGGCCACAGAAAAACGGACTGACGCCACAAACAGGAAAAGACTGAGCTTTTTAAAATAACGAGAATTATCCGATAAATATCCTCAAAGTCCACCGTCACAAGTTTTCTGAGCACGGAAAAGAGAAAATGTTGAAATGAGTAAAGAGAACGTAAACACACACACACACATACACACACACACACACAAAACATATACATGACACACACACACAAAACATATACATGACGCGCACACACACACACACACACTCACACACTCACACACACACGGTCCGTACCTTTGGGCGGTCTGGAGCTCAGTCTCCTGGATTCTCCCAGCAGCTCATTCAGGAGGCTCCGCCCACTGTCCACCTGCGCAGAGGTACTTGAACACATCACCTTAAGAAGAAAACAGAAGTGTCTTCAGCAAATCATCGATCTTGTCTCAATGAACAAAAATAATAATAAAAGTAACAGTTCACTGTTACAAACTGAAGCTTGTTATTTTAAAGTCCAACATCAGAAATCTGCCTGGAGGCTTTTCAGCTGCTGACAGATCGACCAGTTACATCACATTTCTAAAAGAAATGAGACGCTGATTAAGAAACTGTGACCGAAACCGTGAAACTGTTAAAAACGACGAAGAGTCTCCATCGTGACTGAAGTTCAACCTGTCGGATTTTCTTCCAAAACTTCAGGACCGTGTTGAAGCCAAGTGTCATTCTGTTGTAACACACGGAGGTTACAGCTCCTGAACGTTACATGACTCAATGACAGAGCTGAGGACGACAACAGCAACAACCCTGAAACGTCACACAGGTAAATTTACCTGACGTGACCCCCTCGTGACAAACACAGGCCGGAAGAGCAGGCCTGTGGTTCAGCGGGGCAGAGGAGTCGCTGCTCGGGGCTGTTTTGGTCCCGTTTAGCTCAGTTAGCATGTTAGCATGTTAGCATGTCATCCACCTACCAGCCTGGCCGGAGCGTTGGAGGGCAGCAGCAGCCGGAACAGGCTCCTGCAGCCGGCTGACAGCTGCAGGCAGCGGTGGGCCATCTTCACACCGGACTCACAGCGGCACAGACCCGCACGACACGACGGCAACGGCCTCTAAACACGACTCAAGTTCAACATTTACGTTCCGTAATCACACCGCTCCGCCATCTTTACTGAAGACACTCTCTTCTTCTCTGGTTTCTGGCAGCCTTGACGTAGCTGAGCGTGTCAGCGCCCTCCGTCGGATGGAAGAAGAATTACACAGTTGGTGCGAGGCGGTTGTTCTTTTCTCTTCATGTAACTTTCTGCTTCTCCTGCAGCTCGCCTCAGAGGGAAATGCTTCACTTTTTGTTAGTTACCGAACAAAGAGTTTCATTTGATCAGATCTGCCTTTCTGTTAGACTTGTCCTGACACGTTGTGCTGCGTTTGAGGCTCGAACTCACTGTTCAACAAACTGATGCTCTCTCCTGCTCTGCTTCAGCTGTGATGCTCATCAACTGTCCACTTTCTGTCCTCGAGCTGAGACATCAGAACTAATCAGTCCGTTTCTCACTG
>JAPZDY010000004.1:23988678-24002945 GCA_029783645.1 Ctenochaetus hawaiiensis | reverse complement strand
TCTGCTAGCTACAAACATGGGGATGTTAGCCATGTCTGCTAGCTACAAACACGGGGATGTTAGCCATGTCTGCTAGCAACAAACAAGAGGATGTTAGCCATGTCTGCTAGCTAAAAACACGGGGATGTTAGCCATGTCTTCTAGCTACAAACACAGGGATGTTAGCCATGTCTGCTAGCTACAAACATGGGGATGTTAGCCATGTCTGCTAGCTACAAACACGGGGATGTTAGCCATGTCTGCTAGCTACAGTGTTAAGACTCACGGAGGTGGTTTTGTCGGCCGTCCATCAAACTTGTCCTTCAACTGTCTCTCTGCTTTGGTGAGGACGGACCGAACGTGATCATCAGAGTTCACATCTGGATGAGCCTCATGATATGCTCTCATACTGCCCTACAGACACACACACACACAGATTCCAGCTGTGACATCACCATTTGCAGTCCTGGTTTACCCAGTTTTTAAGCCGTGAATACAAGTTGAGATCTGATCTGGATTTGACATGAATGAATCCCAGAGACCAGATATCAAAGGACCGGTTCACTCTCATCCTACGCAGTCTCAGTGGGTCCAGTACCATTTAGTCTATTCTGGTACCTCGTAGTCTTTTTGGAGCTCCAAAGCCTTGCTGATCCACTTGAGTCTCCTTTTGTCCGACAGCTGGGACCACTGTCTCCTCAGAGCCTCCTTCAGCTCCTTCTGACTCACCTGGAAACAAGAGACGGCCCACTTATTCTTCACCTTATCCACTGAATTAAAAAACACCACTGTGTGTGTGTGTGTGTGTGTGTGTGTATACCTCGGGGTGGAGCTTCATGTAGGCCTTCTTCTCGTGGTTGTACCACAGCTGCTGAGGAGTTTTAGGTTTCTCTGGCAGGTCCGACTTCTTCCTCTCTTCTATCAGTTCTGGATGATCCTCCCTGTAGGTCAGCTGACATTAGCCACGCTAAGCGCTAACTGCACACCCAATGCTAAACACATGCTAGCACCACATGCTACACTCTAACAGCTAAAGTTAGTTTTCAGTGAAGTAACCAATCAGCTGTGGGTAGTTGCACCTACTTGAATCGAGCCATGTTCTTCTCAAACTCCTCTTTCTCTCGCTGAAACTCGGTGATGTACTTTTGCTGCATAAACACACAATTTTTGTTTTGTTTTCAATCAGAGTCATTTACAGGTGCAGCTTTAATAAATCAGACTTTGAAAAGCGTGGAAGGGAGAAAAATGGATCAAACATTAACAAGTGTAATCCAAGAGATCAGCAGACGTGTTTTCAGCTGCAGAGTTGGTTCACACCTTCTTTTTGTCCGGCAGCTCCTTGTACTTCTTGGACAGGATCTTGGTCAGGTCCAGGTTGCTCATCTCTGGGTGAATTTTGGCATATTTGGCACGTTTCTCCATGAAGAAACGAAAGTACGGGGTCAAAGGTTTCTTCGGGAAATCTGGATGAGTCTGAACATGAGAGCAGTTAAGCCGGGGTCAAAGGTCACAGGTCAGAGGAGCAGAAATGTATTTACTCTGTCTGTGGATCAAACAAAACCACAGCTAAAAGCACTAAGTGTTTGTTTCTACTGACTCTGAAACATCGTCTCATGAGTTGCATCCGGATCAGGGAAGTCTGACTTAGTGCTTCTCACCTTCAGTTTCTTGCCTTTGTACGGATTCTTCACGAACTCCATGGCGTCCATGATGAGCTCCGTCATCGTTCTGTACTTACGAACCTGAAACACAAACACAAACTAACATCAGCATCAGCATCATGAAGTAGTTTGTAGCTTCTGATGACTGCACGTCTTCTCGGGGTTCCTCAAGGATCTATTCTCGGTCCATTGTTGTTTTCTGAACTTCTGTCAACAACCTGCCTCTGGTTCCTGAGCAACTTTTTCTGCTATTTCCAGAAGTTATGAATCTTAACGTTTCACATAAAGATTTCAGTCTGTCAATATAAACAGTTATCAGTGCAAACTTGTTTGTCCCTCAGTGTATAAAAGATGATTGAAAGAACAAGTGTTTAGTATTTGGTGACATCTGGTGGTGAGGTTGTATGTTACAACCAGCAGAATTCATATATATATCACATGATGTTTCAGTCCCCCTGAATCCTGCACTTTCTCATGAGTCTGATTTTACAGCAAAAGCAACAAACAGCCTGATGAGCTTCTTTAAAAAAAAAAACAGGTAGCTGAGACACTCGTTCGCACCTCAGATGAGACTTTCTGCCACTTCTGGCGGCACATGTCTCCGGTGAAGCTGCCGAAACAAACTTTCTCCCAGTCGAAGTGGGACTCTGTGGTTTTATACTTCATGGCATCGCCATCCGGCAGCAGACTGCGAATCCTCTCCAGCAGAGTCAGACAGTCCTCTTTACTCCACTCATCTGCACAGAAACACACAGAAACACACACCTGTCAACGGGTCCGACAGGTGTTTGTCTAAAGGAACAGTTCAACATTCTGCTTTCAGTCGCCTTCAGTCACACTGGAAGATTCTTCTGCTGCTCTTTACTCTCATTCAGGTGTTTCAAGTGCAGAAACAGTTCGAGAGCCTGATGTGAGAACAAGCTGCTCCTGATGTTTGTCCCTTGATGTCAGTTTATTTAATGAATGATGGATGGAGGGTGTGTGTGTGTGTGTGTGTGTGTGTGTGTGTGTCTGAGGTGTTGATGAGGTCACAGCAGGTGGGTGGTTACCTGGCTCACTTTTGACCCTGGCACTCTGAGCTCTGGAGACGCTGCTGCTGCCGTTCATCCTGCAGCGACTGACGATGAAGACTCCGCCGCCTCCTTTCTCTGAGCAGACACAAACACACACATGCACAACTTTATTAGCAGAGGACCACACACACACGACAGCACACACTCAAACTTCATTAAGGACACCTGCTCTCACTGCAGCTTCTGAAGGAAACCTGCAGATTTCCTGCTTGTTGCTTTTTCAGCGTTCAGTTGTGTCACATGTTCTTTTGCCACAGTTTGCCAAGTCAGCGACAGAGAAACATCCGGCGACGCCTGTTATCATTCTGCTGCTGGGGGGGGGGTAAAAGAGGAGGAGGAGGAGGATCTGCCTGCAGTCGCTGCTCTTCAGCAGGCTGAAACTACCGGTCGGTCAGAGTCGGACGCCTCATCAGCTCGGAGCACGCTCAGTCGTGCTCGGTCACGTTCGGTTGTCATGGAGATGACCTGTGACACTGAGCAGCTTGCAGGACTCAGAGGTTCACTTGGATCACAGATGAAGATGAAAGTAATCACATGTGATTAGTTCTTACATAGTTGTGAAGTACTCGTACTCTCTGCTGCCTGCCCTTCTGCTCCATCACATGTCAGGGACAAATGTACTTTGTGCTCCACGTCATGTGTGTGTGTGTGTGTGTGACAGCTTCAGGTACGTGATTCAGATGGTTGGAACTGAGTGTGATCAGGAAGTGATGAAGTGAGCTCCACATTCACCCGCTGCAGCAGTGAACTGATGAACACAAGTAAGTAACATGTGGTAGAGTAACATTTAGAACACTATTATTCTACTTGTAACAGAGTATTTCTACATTGTGATATTACTTCTTGTAACTCAGCAGATATCTGAGAACCTCTGAAGAAAACTGTCATGTGGTTGAAATCTGGTGGGCGGAGCCTGAGCTGATCATGTGTTGATTGTTGCAGTAGTGGTTTGTTGTGCAGTAATCATATGCAGAGGCCCCGTTTACATGGGGGGGGCAGCATATGACATCATGTAACACACTCCTGCCCGCCCCCCCCGCACTCTGATCCGCGCCGGTCTGACCCGGACTGACCGGCCGAAGCAGCCTTCCCCCGGCTGTGGAGCGTCACCGCGGCCCGCTGACAAGGTCACAGTGGGCGGCGGAGATCCGGAGTTTTATTCCGTGCAGAGTAACGGAACTGACACGTTAATGTGATGCCGGTAAACTTGCACCCAGCGTCCGCAGACAGGAGCCAGGCTGCTGCCGGTGCATCTCAGCGGGTCACAGGTCAGCCGGGCGGAGTTAACCCTGACCCACCAAACTACACTGAAAAAAGTGGCAATTTAAGAACAACGTGATGCACATGCGATGCACTTCTCAGTCCACACAGATTCAGATCACACAGCTCATTTTAGCTCAAACACACAAATAAATAAATAAATATTCCTCAGTTATCTCCTCCTGAGCGTGTGAGTCTCGGGGTGACACAGGGGGCGCTAGAGAGCAGCGCACCGCCCGACACAAGCTGCTTCAAATTGGCTTGCTGACTGTTTACGTGCCGAAATCACCAAATCATCTGAGCGGTTCGTCAGAAAATCGATTAATTTTCAGCCTGGCTCCATGTGTGCCGCTGTGCCCGCTGCTTTCTGGGTGTTAAACGGGCCTGGAGCTGACCCGCGCCGGCGCAGCAGCAGCGTTGTCGGGGTCGCAGCGTGGAGGCAGCGGGCCGCCAGACTCCGGCTGCCCGGTAATGGCGTCCGTCCTCCGGCAGGAGTCACCACGTAGCTTCCGCTGGCATGTGAAGAGCTACTCGAGACTCAAGCTAGCGTTAGCCTTTTTTGGTGGAGTGTTTAAACTGCGAGTTAAATTTAGAAAATGCAAACACAAAATAAACCAAATTCATTTTTAACACCGAGCGACGGCTCAGTTTGACACGTGTGGGAGATAATCGCTTCATTTAGCAAAACTGACAAAAATGCAAAATTCATCGACATCTATGTCTTTGCATGTAAATTTAAAGAGATTAAAGGGCGAAATATTAATCTGGAGTTAATCTTTTAGCTGCTCACCAGCAGATTTTGCTGATTTCGGCGCTGAGCGGCTCGATGATTCGCTTCTGCCCCAGAAGCCTTCACTGCGAAGCCGCCATGAATGTTCTGGTGACTCGGGGACAAACGACCAGAAAACCCGTGATATCAGTGAAAAAGCACATCTAAGTACTTACCTTTATGTTCAGACAGAAACCCGGGTTAACACTGCACAACACTGTGGTCTTTCGGGTTATTTCGGGACTTTCAAAGTGTGTTTTTTTCAGCCGTAAACCCCGGGGAGTCAGGTCGAAACGAATCCGACAAAAGGAGCGTCTAGTCCGGTATGAAACTCCGCCCAGCGCCGCAGGGGGAGGAACTCCGGGGGAAAACATGAGGACAAAGGCGGAGGATGAAACCAGAGACAGCGGCTCGAACAGCAGCCAAACCCGCTGAAAAACCACTTTACATGCAGAACTGTCCTTTTTATTTTATGTATTTTACACAAGAATTAAGTCAGAATTTGCAGAGATTTGCCTGCTGCAGCGTCCTTTTCCCAACATCTACCCTCCTGACTTCAACCTGGTCCGGGTCCAGATGCTGAACCGGCGGGGAGACAGAAGACTGGGGCCCGGGGACCCGACGGCCAGCCGCCGACAGAGATGCGGCCGCGGGGACGCGGAGGAGAGCGGCCGCCCGGCGGCTCCGGAGTCCGAGGGGAGAATCACAGGGTGCAGGGAGTCATCAGGTCTCCCTCCCCGGCCCGTCGCGGTGCTCATCGGCGGCTCGAAGACGGCCGTGTAACCCGCATCCTGCAGGACAGCTGCCCGCATCCACATGGCATCCTGCCCGCTGAGAACACGCCGTCTGCCGCATCTGATCCTACCGACTCACCGGTCCCCTCCCACCGAGAGCCGCGCAGTGAGGGCCGATGACCGATCAATGCGTGCGTCTGTTCGGTACACCTGTCCCCCTCCCGGGAAACTCCTCCACGTCTCCGGTCGTCCTGCTGAACTGGATGACATGAACAGGGAGCGAGCTAAATGAGACAGAAATAAATATGTAATTTACTGTGAAGCTCATCGCAGGTTCAGTCATGAAACACAGATGAAGCCACACACACTCTGATCTGTCTCCAGAACTTCATCCACCCGTGTGTTTGCAGCCAGACTCCATCATCTGTCCCTCAGTTTGAATATAAAACCATTAAAAACACCTTAGAGAAGCAGAGTTCAGGTGTTTCCTGACTCCCCCTGAGAAATATCTGACCAAAGTTAAATGCTGACTTCAGATTGGTTCTCCATGGAGCTTCTTACTGTTTTCTGCTGCTGATTGGTGATATTTTAATTTAATTTGCATTCACATGTTTGGGCAAATTAATTGAACCTTTGGAGACTGGATATGTTGTGACACGCTCCTTTAAAACACCTTCACTGCACTGATATTTGGATTTCCACTGTTGCTCCGTTTCACAGGTGAGCTCACCTGTGAGACCACTTCACCTCCGACACTACAGCAACATCTTCCCTCCTGAAGGGAAAAGTGTTTTTAGGGCTGAAACTCGCAGCACAGATGTGTGAAGAAGATGATTTAGTGAAGAAGTTTTATTTTTTTAGCACCAGCTTTCTCTCACTCACCTGTGGACTCACTTCTAACATTTCAGTACAATTTGATCACATAACAAATGCCATTTTTCCATCATAATGTGATCGTGTGATCGACTGGATGGAAGGACTGAAGACTGAGAGGACAGCTGAGTTTCTCCTCAGACGTTAATCACTGATGGAGGTTTGTAGATGGTGCTGCTGTGGCTCGGCTCGGCTCGGACCCACATGAAGTTCAGCTGCAGGAAAGCTCACAATGGAAACAGGCTTCACAGACCTGATGACGACTCTTCTGTCAGGTCACATTTCTCAATAAAACTGGGTAAAAACACAAATAAGCACTGACATATTTTCCATTTGGACATTTTTAATGACAGCTGTCCCTCCTCAGATCGCACGTTTCCCATCCAGGATTCATTTCCATCAGTCAGACCCGACACACACCTCATAAACACACAGACTTTTAACAAAAACTTAGATGTCAGAAATGTAACAACTCATCTCACACTCATCAGAAAGATGAGCAGGTCTGACCAATCCTGAGCTCAGAGCTCTCCTCACCTGTACAGGTGGTCAGGTGAGAGAGGAGCGAAGCTGTCGGTGCTTCAAGTTGGATCTCTGAACAGAGGAGAGCTCACACTCGCTCCTTCTTTCTTCAGGCCTATCAGCACAGACAGGCTGAATCAGTGGCTTCCACAAGCAGCCTGGCTCAGTTCTGTGCAACACACATTTCAATTTTCACATTTATTTCCGTCTGACGCTGACCAGCAGAACCAGTCTGCAGACCGTTTTCACATGGAGACCTTTTCCACCGATGTCACACTCAGTGGAAGCTCACACAGCAAAAGCATGTGCAGCAAAGAGCAGCTGTTTCAATGGAAATCAACTTCTGCTAGACAACAGCTAATGTTTGCATTTAACTAAGATCCCGCTAACATCAAATGAAAGGTGGAAATCAAATCTATCAGTGTCAGTGTTAGACACATTTATTCAAGCCTGGAAGTAAAATATACAGGAGCAGTCAGAAATCGCATCAAATTAGATTTGTTTAGTTGATGGTGGAGTTACAAGCTATGCTAGAAGTTTTCTGAGTGAGTTTGAGCTTGATCAAATCTGACACCAAGTTTTACTGTGTAGTCTGTGAGTGACCGTCGGGTGTGAGCTAGCATGTTCAGGGTTAGCTAACCAGAAACAGTTTACAATCTCACCTCAAACTACACGAAGGCAACCAATCTACTTATTTCACAGAAATTTTGTTTTTAACTGGAACAGGACGGTTCAGTCTCTGTCCGGTGTGATTAAACCCTCAGGCTCGTGTCATCAAAATGCTAAGAAGGCTATTTAATGGAGCCAACTAAATATGATGAGACAGAATCTCTTCTCAGTTAGCAGCGCTTGCTAGCTTAATTGTTTTAAGTTTCCTGTTTGAGATTCAAGCTAACAAAGTGTTGGTTTGGCTGCAGTTTGCTAACGTTAGCTAATGAACATACTGAAATATCTCCTCTGTCTTGGACTGAATAAATTATTGTTCCTGTAAATAAATGAAAAAGGAGCAGCTTTTGTTGCATTACTGTTGTTATAGACATGCATAAAAGAGAAGATCTGATCTGGAGTAACACACACACATTGAAGCCTCAGTTTAACCACAGTGAGCGGCAGCATCCAGCATTTGGAGAATCCTCTTGTTTTCTGTCTCATCCAAAGTAAATGAGACCAAACCAGATCGATCAGGACCCCCTGTGACACATTCGCAGGTAACAGGTGTGCACAGCAGGTACAGAGACGGATGGACTTCAGGACACGTTGTGTTTAATACACTTGGATACAGTTTACAGTTAGAGTGTACAGAGTTGGAATCTGAAGAGAAGGAAAACACTTTTTCACCGAACTCTCATGAAACTGTGCTGACGTCAGACTCAACCTCAACCTCTGGAGAAAAGCTCGAGCTTCGTGGTTAGCATGTTTTATAAACTGCTCATGAGGTGACATTAAGTGTGATGAGAAATCTGAGAGAAAAAGACGGACTACCTGATAAAACCTCCAGGCTCTATTTGACACACTTATTGACATTTGAAAAAGCAGGAAATAGCAGTAAAATTGGGTGGAATCGGTGCTCAAAGGGGGCTGGTTTTCATCTTTAGTGTGCTGTGACATGTTTCACTTTGGTCTTTCTCACAAGCTGCTGGTTCTCGTTTTCTGTGTGATTTTTATCTGAAGGTTTCCTTTTTCGCTTGCCTATCAGTTTAAATTTTCAGGTTTAAATTTTCCCACTAAAATAAATATAAAACAAATCTTGTTTATGGCTTCTTGTTTTGCATTTGGTGATGTTGATAGGTCAGAGTTTTCGAGTGTCCTCAGTGGCTCAGCGGTGAGAAGTTCTGTGTTTGGATCCAGGATCTGTGTGGACTTAGCTTGTTTGAGGTTCTTCCCACAGTGAATGGACGTGGACAACTGATGTGCCTCTACACAAACTACAATCATACACCTGTCTTCCACACATGTGCATTAAAAATAATATGAACTCACTGGCAGAAAGAAGAAAGCTCCCTTGTTATATTTGGTTGACCAGAAAAAAAGAGTTATTGATAAAAGGACTAAGGATAATGAATTTATTACACACACACAGTGTATTAAACGAGCATCCTGCTTTTCTGGCTCATGCACAGTCACCTGCAGTGCTGACAGCTCACACAGCCACCGATCCCGAGTGCTGCATGGACGTCAGACCTCCATGGACGTTGGAAGACAACAGAGATTATGTGACGTGGACTTGTGCAGAAAAGCAGATGCAGCAAGCATAACTTGGCTGTAGACAGATTACCTGTCCAGTTGCACCTCGCGTTTGCCCAGCGTGAGCTGGCTTAGGTCATAAGATGAAGATGAAGAGTACAGTTTTCTCAACATCAAGCCAAACATGAACTGCCTGAAAAGTAAAAACTCTGATGATAAAGTTCAACCATGCACTGGTTTTGTTGCATAATCCATTCATTCATGTTGTGCTTCTTTTCAGTGTGGAGGGATCTTGTTTTCTTGTGCTTGTTACCGACTGCTGGTGAGATGCGCTGCTCGGCCAGTAGAGGGCTCCATTACTCCCCTGTTAAACACTCTCCAGATTTCCTCTCCTCAGAAGATGACCCCTTCAGCTCGTGCTGACCTCTGACCTTTTCTCTGACCTGTGTGTTTTCCTTCTCCGTAGAGTCCGTTGCTACGGCCCATCGGGTCTTCATGCTGGGTTGCTATAGTAACACTGTTAGGCAAAGTAAGAAAGTCTATTTACAGCAGCGACTTCGATAAGTGAGGCTCGGCTTCGTTTGCTACTTCCTGATGGTCGGCAGCTGGTTACCGACCGACCGACTGAATCTGCTCAGGGCACCTGTGTGATGTCAGCAGGTGGGTGGGGCTGTGCTGCTGGGGGGCAGCCTCACATGCATCCGTCAGTCACAGAGGTTGTGAACGAAGGACATGGGGAAGACGCCTTTCCTCTCTGGCTGTCCCTCGATGTGTCCAATCTGAGAAGAAACACAACGTAGCCAAATTATAACGTAGACAACAAGAGATTCAGTACAACATGATGGATTCATTTGTGTTGTTGATGCCAACAGCTCCTGTCAGGGTCCACCGAGGCAAATCATGGCGCCGAACTAAGACCAATTCACAGACCCTTTACGAACCAACCAAAAAGGAGCAACACCTTGCTTGGAACAGGAACACTGGGCCCCCCGTCTAGATCCGGACCTGGGAGTGTTTGTGACCAGGCTGTGATCCATGGGGTCTGAGCTGAGGACCTGACGTGGGCCCTCCACTCAAACAGGACCAGCATTGTGTTTGGGCGCTTGCGAGCTGTGCAGCAGGTAAAGACAAGAACTGAGGTATTCTGACCCTTGGCTTTCCAGACCGGTTTATGGGATGTGGCACGATTCAAAGCCTGGGCCGTTTAGTACGCTGAGTTTGTTTAAGTTGTTGCGGCGCCACCCTTGCCGAGGCCCTTGTCTACTTGCAGACTGCTTTTAACCTTGTGAAACGTCAGCTCATAGATTTGAAACTTGTCTTAAATGTTTCTAAAACCAAACTAATGATTGTTTCAAACGCAGGAAGATGCCTGAACCCCCCGAGTGGGTACGAAACTGATGAAGTGCCTTGTTAAAAGTACCCTGGTGTTTTGATTGATGATCGGCTTTGTTTTAGCTCTCACAAAGAGTGCCTGACCAAAAAATGAAAACTGAAACTGGGTTTCTTTTATCGCCACAGGACATGTTTTACTTTGGCTGCCAAGAAAAAGCTGGTTGCTGCCACCTTTCTTCCTGTATTGGATTTTGGTGACCTTCTTTATATGAATGTTCCTGCAAAATGTCTGCAATCTCTGGACTCCGTGCACCACGGTGCTCTGAGATTTGTTACAAGCTGCAAAGCGTTCCCTCACCACTGCACCTTACATGGCAGAGTTGAGTGGCCTTCATTTGCTGCACATCTCTCACATTGGCAGCCATTTTAGGCCTACTTCCCCAATATTTATGTGGCTGTATGACAAGAACCCAGAGTTCTTACTCCATACGCTCCAACGACCGCTATCTATTAAAAGTCCCCAGAGTTCGCAGTGAATTAGGCAAGCACTCCCTTATGCTTTTTGCACCCGCTACTTGGAATTCACTACAGAAACTCTGAACCTGAAGGAATTAGTTTCTCTTGGAACATTTTAAAAATCAGCCTCATACTGTACTTGCTCCTGCCAGGACCCTGCTCCTGTGTCTCAATGGGACTGACCTGGATAAATAACGGCTAAATAAAATAAATAAAATTATAAAAAATGTACAGAAACGGTGGGACAGCTGACGGTGGGGCTTGTGTTACCTACCCACCACTCCTGGTCCTCCTCTCCTGTGACGATGATAACTTCTCCCTCTGCAAATGTCAGTTCATCTTCATTATCAGCCTGACAGTCATAGATGGTTTTCACCCGCCGCATTTTATTCTTCACCTGCAGAACACAGAAAAACAAATAAATAAAGAATCAGGCTTCTTTTCTGCGTGTGATGCTCTGAATCACGTCAGAATCTGAAGGATCCTCACAGAGTTGATTTTGCGTGGCAGAGGGACGGGCGTCTCCCCACCACCTGGAGGAGATCCATCAACATCCTCAGCTGCTGGTTGAGTGGACAGCTCCCCCTGCTGGAAACTTGCTTGGCTCTCTGCAGCAGCAATCTTGGATCCCATTTCCATGGCAACAGAGGTGGGGCCAGGCCTGTCGCCAAGCATCGGTTTGGGGGGGAGGTCTTTGAGAAGAGGTTTGGGTGGGAGGTCAGACAGGTGAGGTTTTGGGGGGAGGTCTGCCAGCTGGGGCCTGTCAGCCAATGGGGCTCTCTGGGCAGAGTCCACCGGGGTCGGAGGGGCTTTGGGGGAGGCATCGATAAACGGAGGAGATTTCTGTGGGTCAGGCTGGGAGGAGGGGGAGGAGGAGGGTTTGTAGAGCAGGTCTGGAGCCTGGCCGGGTTTGTCCACAGAGGGAAGGTGGACGATGTCGATCTTCCTTAAAGCCACTAAGAGACAAACAACAAAACCTGAGTGAGAGAGATGAACAGGTTTGTAACCCAGAAGAAGAAGGCAGGTTATGCATCATCAGAGTTCAGAGTGTTGGGATGTTGTGTTTGGAGTGGTGGTCAGTTTCCATGGGGGGGGGGTACCATGGGCACAACTGATGCATCCACACACCACGTGTTAGCAGTTAGCAGGCTAGCTTGTTATTTCACACAGATCCAACAGTAAATGACTTCCTCCACACTACGTGAGATGAAGCGGACAGACCCGAGTATCGCTGCTCATTACTGATTATTACCACTGTCGTGATTATTCAGATACTCAGGGCTACTCTTGGCAGACTCTGATCCAATCTTCACTAAAAGCAGTTTTGTTCGGTGGAAACGAGAACACGGACCGAAAACAACCACCAGTCTTGAAAAGCAGGTTCTGCCTGTTTACTTGATCACCTGGTTATGAAGAAATGGGTTAGTTAAGTTGCAAACACCAAACAACAACCTCAGTTCTTACACATTCGGCCTTTCCTCCTCTGAAACGGGGCCTCGACACGTTTCACAGTAACTTCTGTAGTTTTATTTCATGACACAGGTCTCAACACAGCGAAGAACTCGTTGTCTCACCTTTCTGAGGGAGTTTGGGTAGAACTCTGGGCCCGAGTGTGGACTTGGTGTTACTGGAGGTCGTACTGGAGAAGATCAGGTGAGGTCAAAGGTCATCTTAACAACAGTTTGTACTTTTAAGTGTTTATTTGACCTGAGCTGAGGTCTGGTTACTTCTTACCTTTGCTGCTGCTGGATTCCTTCAAACTTGTTGGTCCTGTTTCCAGGTGGGGGGGTCAACTCACTTCCTGTGTAAAAACAATCAGAGTTCCACCAGGGTCAGATATTCAAGAGCTTCTGGCTGGTGGGATGTGACCAAGTTGCTGCAGTCTTACCTTTACCTGCAGGTCCCTGCAAGACCGGGCTGGGGGGGTCGGACAGGGTGCGCTTGTGTCCTGGTGGAGGGGGCGGGGGTCTCTTCTTCAAGGTCGAGCTTCCTCCTCCTGCAGCCCAGCCTGCACCTGCCCCCCCTCCACTGATCTGAGAGGTGAGGGGCAGAGAAGTGGGCGGGGCAGTGGTGGGGCCTGAGGGAGGAGCCAATCAGTGATTTGATGCTAAAAACCACATGGCACTCTTTGCATGAACTGTTCACTGATGAATGGTGAGAAGGAGCTACAAATGAAAAGGTCCTGAGATCTCCTCAAACACCTGAACTTTAAAGCTCATAGAATATTCTCCAGGAAACCTAGCACTCCCACAAAAATCCATCCAATCCCACCAAACAAGGCGACCTCCCAGGACCTTCTGTCCAGTCCCTGAGCACCTCAATGACTCGTAGAACATCCCTCGCTAGGCAGGACCCTCTAAAGACTTCAAATTTTCACAACAATGCACAACTATGGTGCCATTATCAGCCCCGTCCCACCTCTCTCACCTTTCACCTGGCTCCTGACAGCTGGAGAAGGTCCTGAAGTGTCAGGCAAAGGGGATGGAGGATTTTCAGAGGAGGTGCTGTAGACAGGGTTGGCAAACGCCCCGTAGGAGAGACGCTGCTTGTCTTTGTGAGGAGGAACAAAGGAGGTCTGCAAAGAGAGCTTCTCCTGAGAGGAAACACCGGAGGATGGACAGAAGCTCTGAGGACGGAGCGAACGCTCCTTCTTCACCGGGCTGGGCTGCAAGAGGAGGCGGAGAGGGGAGAGGAGGAGAAAACTGACGTCAGAGGAGGAAGCTGAAGGTCACGAACACCAGTGCACTCAAATGAAATCCAGTTTATTGTTCTGTGGTTCCTCACTGCCACCTTGTCGTCCAGGTCGTCATCACTTTCATCCAGCTCGTCCATTCTGAGGTTCCAGTCATATTCAACATGAACGTGAGGGTTAAACCTGCCACAAACAGCTTCCACCAGCTGGGAGAGAGAGAAGGTCTTTAGTGGTCTGTCCGTCACATGATGTTCAGGAACAAAAGAGGGTTCATACACATCATGATCAGGATCACCGAGTTCACAGATGAAAAACACTTTTACTGCAGGAACGACTCTTTAAATGAGTCAGGAGTGAGGTTTGTTTTGGTGAAGTCGGGACATTTTATCAGACTTTATCTCATCGTACCTCAACTTCTACGAACTTCGGTTCAAAAGTTTAGAAGCCAAACTAACAATTAGAGACTAAAACAGAAGTGAAGTCAATAATCTGTCACTGACGGATACGTTTCATTGATCAGAACAGATAAACAAACTGAACCCCGGATCTTTCTTTGATGATGTCACCGCTGGCGAGATGACAGCTCTAGTGTGCTCTAGATCTCTTGTGTGTGTGTGTGTGTGTGTGTGAGTGTGTGTGTGTGTGTGTGTGTGTGTGAGTGTGTGTGTGTGT
>JAPZDY010000004.1:23901314-23911315 GCA_029783645.1 Ctenochaetus hawaiiensis | reverse complement strand
ATGTCAGTGTGATGTCAGCTTGATGTCAGCGTGATGTCAGAGTGATGTCAGCGTGATGTCAGAGTGATGTCAGCATGATGTCAGCAGGATGTCAGAGTGATGTCAGAGTGATGTCAGTGTGATGTCAGCATGATGTCAGCGTGATGTCAGTATGATGTCAGTGTGATGTCAGCATGATGTCAGCGTGATGTCAGTATGATGTCAGCGTGATGGTGTCAGTATTATGTCAGTGTGATGATGTCAGTGTGATGTCAGCGTGATGTCAGCGTGATGTCAGTATGATGTCAGCATGATGTCAGCGTGATGTCAGTATGATGTCAGCGTGATGTCAGCGTGATGTCAGTATGATGTCAGAGTGATGGTGTCAGTATTATGTCAGTGTGATGATGTCAGTGTGATGTCAGCGTGATGTCAGCGTGTGATGATGTCAGAGTGATGATGTCAATGTGATGTCAGTGTGTGATGTCAGTGTGTGATATCATTTTGTGATGTCATGTTGTTGTGTTTCAGGGGCGGTGCTCCTGGATCTGAAGCAGAGGACTCTGCCGGGGATCGCCCAGCAGGTGGTGGAGCAGATGGTGATCTCAGATCAGATCAAAGCTGAAGACAGAGCCAACGTCCTCAGAGCTCTGCTGCTCAAACACAGGTTCATGTCCAAAACACGTCCACCATCATTCAACAAGCATCCGTTATCAGTCTGTCCATCCATCAATCTCTCTGTTTATCAGTCACCCCAGTGATGAGAAAGATCACAGCTTGTTCAGCAAGAACATCTCAGCAGCCAACATGGCCACCCTGATGGACAGACACAATGGCCAATCAGAGCCTTCCATCAAACTGACGAATCACAGAGAGGCTGACGGAGAGAAAAACAAGGTGAAAGAAAGCAGACAGACAGGCAGCTACTTTCTGTCTGTCGCCTGTTAAAGATTCAAAGTTGAACATTGTTATTAAGGCAGCAGTGAACAAAATAGGCAGACAGGTTAGCTCTGTATCACATCATGAGGTATTTTTACCAAAGTTGATGTTGTCACATAATGTGTGTGAATTCCTCACAAACAGTTTGTAATAAATTCTGAATGGTTGAAGGAGTAACCAAGCAAACAATACACCTCTCTTAATTTTTGCCTTGAAAGGGCCTTGAATTTTCAAATTAGGTAAAAATCTAGTCAATTGATGTTTCCATTAAGCTGTCCAAATCTGGAAAATCTTCTGATTTACTGAATAAAAATCAAATTAATTTTCTCCAAACAAATTTTACTAATGAGAACCAACATCACTGAGCCTTAAAAAGATTGTGAACTCATCATTCACAGTCAAATATCTACACTGACAGTTTTGTCACATGTTGGATCTTCACACACACTCACACACAACTAGCAGAACAACAGTGTGTCATCAGCATGGCAGTTTATGAGAAGACTGAAGTATCAACACGTTAGGATTTCCTGACTTTATTATGTACTTACATTAATCTGATGTGTGCGTGTGTGTGTGTGTCTGTGTGTGTGTGTGTGTGTGTGTGCATGCGTTCAGAAAGAAGCCCCACCCGTCTGTCACTCCAGATCCAAACATGAGGTGAAGCTAATGGAGAAGATCCCAGAGAGAGCTGAGGCCACCGTCGTCCTCGTTGGTACGCATCACATTTGCATCATCACTTCCATGCAGTTATCTGTGAAGCAGCAGGTTCGGTGGGTTCACGTCACCCCTCTGCTGTGTCTGCAGGCAGCGTGGGCTTCCTGGACCAGCCCTCAATGGCGTTTGTGCGGCTGCAGGAGGCGGTTCTGCTGGAGTCTGTCCTGGAGGTTCCTGTTCCTGTGAGGTTCCTCTTTCTCCTACTTGGCCCGCCCACTGCCAACATCGACTACCACCAGATTGGACGCTCCATCTCCACGCTCATGTCAGACAAAGTGAGCCCTAGCAGAGTTAGCACTTCATGCTAACTTATTAAACTGTTCTGCCTTTAACCCCAAGCTAAACACTGTTTCATTCATTTGGCCTCCTTCTGCTCCTCAGAACTTCCATGAGGCAGCATACCAGGCTGACGACCGGCAGGACCTGCTGACTGCTATCAACCGTTTCTTAGACTGCAGCGTCGTCCTCCCTCCTTCAGAGGTTGGCGGTGATGAGCTGCTCCACTCAGTCGCTCGCTTCCAAAGAGAAATGCTCCGAAAGAGAGAGGAGGAGCAGAGCGGCAAACTGCAGGAGAAACAGACCAGCATCCAGCAGGAGGAAGGTCAATTATCACACCCTTTGGAGTTAATACTTTACTTAGGTCAATGATGACAATAGTAACAACTTTTTGGGGCATTTTAGCCTTTTTTAGATAAAATTCAGGAAAAGGCTACCAGGAAAGAAGGGGACAACAACAGGAAACACTGTTAAAGTCGCACCTTGACCTAAGATCAGTATCTAAAGCCCTGCGACCACCAGGAATTCACTTTAACACGTTTTAAGTTAAAAGTTCAATGATGTAATGATCGCACTTAAATGCTAACATTCTTTGTGTCACCCAAAACACGTGGCGAGACATTAATCTGGCTAATGTCTAAGACAGAAAAGTCCTTTCAGATCTCTTTTCCATCTTTGAGAAAAGTGTTCCAGCACCTTTGAAAAGTTTGTTGTCATTGGTTGTCTCTGTGCTGCAGTCTGCATACAGCTCCAGCTGTCTGTTTGGAGTATAGCTTGATAGTCAGATCAGTGGTAGCAGGAAAACACAGTCCTGGGTCTTGTTTTGTTGTCAACAAAGCCTGCTTTGACATTTTCCTTGTTGGTTTCAGAGTGCAGCTCAACAACAAGAAGAGTTTCAACTGGCTGAGTGGGTGGACTCAAAGATCTGGACTCTGACACAACAAAACAGTAAAGAGCTCAGTTTTCTATCTTCCAGATTCCCTTGTTCCCACCAAACCCGCAGAGGAGCCGCTGAGGCGTTCAGGACGTCTTTTTGGAGGTCTGATCAAAGATGTGACTCGACGTTACCCTCAGTACCTCAGCGACATTCGAGATGCTCTGAACGCTCAGTGCATGGCCGCCATCATCTTCATCTACTTCGCTGCACTGTCGCCTGCGATCACCTTTGGTGGACTTCTGGGTGAGGCTGACTGACGGGGGCTGAACCGTCTGAATCGGGTTTGGTTGAACAGTTTTAAAGGTTCACATAAGCTGATTAAAGCAGAAGCTGCCGGGTTCTCACAGATCTTCTCATTATTACTTTATGACACAGAGTTAAACTTCTGAAAGGTTTTTGACTGTAAGCGTTCTACAGGTATGTTTCCTGTCTTGTGATGCAGGTGAGAAAACAGATGGTCTGATTGGTGTGTCGGAGCTGATAGTGGCCACAGCCATGCAGGGTATCGTGTTCAGCGTGCTGGGTGCTCAGCCTCTGCTGGTGATCGGCTTCTCCGGACCGCTGCTGGTGTTTGAGGAGGCTTTCTACACGGTGAGACCACCTGTCAGAGAGTCTTCACACCAGGTCCAGGACCTGCATCAAGATATCATATGTGACAGTGTCAGCATGGATACCGGAAACACTGTCCCTGTTAGTCCACAGAGAACCATGTTCTGTTATCTGTTTATTCCCTTTCATCTTCCTTCCCATGACAAAACTCTGTGAGCTGGTCATGTTCAGATAATGATCCAGTTGATCAGATAGTAACAGAGATTCCCTCAGCACTCAGGAAACAGCATTGTGATGTAAACAAGGCAGACTTAAACTAAACTAAATCATGTCAGGCAAAATAAAAAGTCAGGCTTGATGTGAACCTTGAATGTCTGTCTTATGTTTGATTCAAAACAGCATCTTCAGTGATGTTTTTGATGACTTGTGGTTTTCCTTGTTGTCACATGACCTCAGATTGTCACATGTTGACCTCTGTGTCTGTTGGAAGGTCATTTCTGTCTCTGTGTCTCCACTTCATTTGTTCATTACAGACTTTTCAAATTAAGTTGTTTGCTGTCTTTCTGAGGTAAACTGAGGATTATTTGGGCTTTTTAGAGATTATGCTCTGCAATACTTCTTATCTAACCCTTCAAATTTCACACAAATGTTATAAAAGTGGTGGCGACCCATGTTCTAAGTCCTTATTTCTGTTCTGGCCATGAGATTTAGACAAAGATCTAAAGTGTTTGTTCAGTCTAGCACTGTGTCAGGAAGCTAACTTGTTAACTGTCCCACCTGATGTGTGTTTATGGGCAGTTCTGTAAAGATAACGGGATCGAGTATCTGACGGGTCGGGTGTGGATTGGTTTCTGGCTGGTGCTCATCGTTCTTCTCACTGTGGCCTTCGAGGGAAGCATCCTGGTTCGCTTCGTCTCCCGTTTCACCCAGGAGATCTTCTCCTTCCTCATCTCCCTCATTTTCATCTATGAAACCTTTGCCAAACTGGTCAAGGTGAGGTCACGGGAAGCGGCAGCATGGCTTGAGCGTTGGTCATAGGTCTTTGTAGACTGATTAAAAAAATAGAAGATAATTTGATTTAAGAAGTGTGATTTTATTGAAAGCATCCTAAACATTTTTATTATAACAAGCTGATCCAGTTTTCTTGTTTGAGTCAAACTTCAAAGGACACTGAAGGTGGAAACATCTGACTCTTCAGTAAAAAGTTGTTTTGTATGTTTCCATTGTACTTTGCAAACCAAAGATTCATCATTAAAGTCGGCTGACTGTATGATGCTGTGAACCAAGAGGCAGCTTCCCAACCAACACTGATCCCCACTGAGCTTTTCTTGCTTGTGTTGGTCTTTAGATCTTCCAGGAGCATCCTCTCCAAAACTGTTACCATAGAAACAACACCATGTCTCCATCTAAATGCAACTACACCGTAGCTGCTGGGAATCCTGGGAAGGTTGTTGGAGAACCAAACACAGCCCTGCTGTCACTGGTGCTCATGTCGGGAACATATTTCATCGCTTTCTACCTGCGCAAGTTCAAGAACAGCTCCTTCTTCCCTGGCAGGGTCAGTACACAACAGTGCAGGTACAGACATGTACAGGTGTGAGTATCCACAGGTACTGACACACACACAGGTATTAATGTGTGAAGATCCATACAGATACTAGCACACAGGTGTGCAGATACAGGAACATTTTAACACATTTACAGGTGCAAAGTCATAGAGAAACAGATACAGTTGAACAAGGTGAGGTTGCAGGTTCTTACAAAGGTTCAGGTGCAAGTTCACCAGCGTTCAGTGCATCTTAAAGAGACAGTTGACTGTAAATATGAGCTCTTTTTTTTCTCACTGGTGTCTGTAGTTTCACACCAAATCACTGATCAATAACCTGCATGTTTCAGCTCCGTAGGATCATTGGAGACTTTGGAGTCCCCATTGCTATCCTCATCATGGTGCTGGTGGACTACAGTGTGGAGGACACCTACACCCAGGTCAGACCTGTTTGAGCCCTGTGCTGAAAGCAAACACTGCAGCAGAGTCAGACGGTTCATGCCGCTCTCCCACCTGTTTGACAGAAACTCAACGTGCCCAGTGGATTCTCAGTGTCCAGTCCAGACAAGCGTGGTTGGCTGATTTCTCCTCTGGGATCAGACGGGCAGTTTCCTGTCTGGATGATGGCCGCCAGCATCCTGCCAGCCATTCTTGTCTTCATCCTCATCTTCATGGAGTCCCAGATCACAGCGTACGACAATTTTCTCTGTCTTTGTATCTGTTCCATCTCCTTTCGTTCTTGTTTCAGGGGGTTTACCGACCGAAACAAAGTTTTAATACGATTTTTCCTGCGTCTGCCTGTCAGGCTGATCGTCAGTAAGAAGGAGAGGATGCTGGTCAAAGGAACTGGTTTTCACTTGGACCTCCTCATCATCGTGGTAGTGGGCGGAGTCTCAGCGCTCTTCGGTTTGCCCTGGTTATCAGCTGCAACCGTTCGCTCCGTCACCCACACCAACGCCCTCACTGTCATGAGCAAAGCTGTCGCCCCCGGAGACAAGCCTCGCATCCAGGAGGTCAAGGAGCAGAGGGTGACGGGCTTCCTGGTGGCTGTTTTAGTTGGTATGACTGTTACTGTAGTATTTCAGACATTACTGCTGCTCTTATTCTCTCTATTCCTTGTTTGATTTGGTCCCTGCACCTGCCTCAAGGTCTGTCCATTGTGATCGGGGAGGTTCTGCGTCAGATCCCTCTGGCTGTGCTGTTTGGGATCTTCCTCTACATGGGCGTGATGTCCCTGAATGGGATCCAGCTCACTGAACGACTCATCCTGCTGCTGATGCCCCCAAAGTATCACCCCGACCAAAACTACGTCCGCAAGGTAGGCCAGCCCCCGCGCCCTTGAACAAATACATTACTCATCACAGGAGGTGTTTACTCCTGTTATTGCAGAAACTAGTGGCCACTAAGTGAACTGCTGTCAGCATCCAGCACTGTTCTTCATAACTAAGTATTATGGGTCATGTTAGCTGGTGAACTAAGTAGGCAAGATACCAAACCAACGAGATACCTACCTACTGAGATTGTATTTTTGCAGCAGTGCTAACATTATAAAGAAAGCACACTGTGGTTGGTCAGTCAGCTGTAACTAAACTACGCAGCCTGCATCTGGCATCTGCTGCGCTGTAACTTTAGCCAATGAATCAATTTGAATACAGGAAGTCAGAAAATCTTCCAGCCAGATGCCCAAAGGGATTCTGTCTCGGTCTGGTCCTACCTGACTTACCTGCCTGACTTTGAACAAGAACATGTGTTCTGAGTCGGTTTTGCAGACCCAACCCTTCTGTTTCTGTGTCTCACAGGTGCGGACGTTAAGGATGCACTTGTTTACTGTTGTCCAGCTGACCTGTTTGTCTCTTCTGTGGGTTGTCATGGCAACGGCAGCGGCTCTGGCTTTCCCCTTCATGCTGCTGCTGACCATCCCGGTGAGGATGCTGCTGCTGCCTCGAGTCTTCACCCGCAGGGAGCTGCAGAGTGTGAGTTCACACTGATGGCATCATCATTAGCACAGGATGCTCACAGCTCAGTGCTAACACAGCTATCAACCCACTTTTACCTGCTGACAGTCACCTGGTAAAGAGTCAGTGAGCTCTTTTACCTGTGAGTCTGAGTCTCTGTGTGGATCAGCTGATGGAAGAACCAACCGTCTGAAGAACACATGATAACAGCCAGAGCTTCATCTGTGTCACATGACTAAATGATTGTAGCTACATACGTGTGACACTGTGGTAGCTGTCTGTCTGTCTGTCTGTCTGTCTGTCTGCCTGTCTGTCTGTCTGTCTGCCTTTCTGTCCGTCTGTCCGTCTGTCAGGCGGCAGGCTGCACAGAGACTGCAGGTAAACATGATGGCAGCTGTTTGTATCAGCCAATAGGATGTTAGACAGTCTCTTCTCCACCTTCACGCCGCTTCACCACTTCTATTTTCTGCGTCTTTGAACTCCTGTTCAGACAGAAAATGATCCTCTTTCCTCCTCCACCTTTCTTAGACGTGTGTGTGTGTGTGTGTGTGTGAGCTGGTGGGAGGGGCTTCAATCATCTCTGCTTTATTGACAGCGTATTGTTACCATGACAACCATCCTCTGACCTCTGGTTCTGCAGCTGGATGCTGATGATGCAGAGCCTCACCTGGAGGAGAAGGAGGGGCAGGACGAGTACTCACAGCTGCAGATGCCCGTGTGACCCAGCAGCAGCCGTGTGATTGGTCGATTCACCGTCATTGGCAGATCTGATGTGTGATCTGCAGCAGCGCTGGGCGGTCGGACCAAACGTGCTTCTGAAATCATGATTTTATTAGTTTGATTGTGTGTTTTCTGTTTTCATGAGAGTTTGTCTGTGTGACTCTGATGAAGCTGCTGATCGTCTGTACGACACATGAAGTTTTAAAGATCACGCTAACTGAAACATGTCTGTGAGTCGGTGTTTGTGTTGCTGACTGTCTTCCTCTGTCCATCATTAAATCCAGATTTTCTCTTTTAAAACTGGATTGTTGCATGTTTCTTTGATCAGGGTTAGTTTTGTTTCACAGTCACATGATCTCACTGCAGAGACCTTTTCACCTCCTCCTCTCAAGTCACTGTCACATCCTCAGGCTGACCTTTGACCTGGTCTTGACTGGTTTCACAGCTTGAACACTTCGTACTCACCAATATCATCCGTCTGTCCTCTGCTCTTCCAAATGTCGCGGCTGTTTTTTCGTCACCATGGTCCAACGTCTCATATTTAGTATTTAATCTGAGAGGAGATGAATTCTATGGTGATGGAAGGATTTTTAAACCGTCCTAAATGTCCTGATCTCATTCCTGCTCCGCAGCTTAAAGCCTTTAGTTTTAAAAACTCTTTTCCATCCACTGGATGAGTCAGTTGCTCTTCGTCACAGACACCAGCAGCTTTGAGTCCTGCTTTGACTCGTGCACCTCAAACACGTCCATCAGAGAAAAACATCACATGTGTCAAATCTCAGCTGCCAAAGGAAACACTGAGGACAAACCTGCAGTCATGTGATGAGGAGCGGTTCAAAGACACCTGAAACTCAGTCTGACCCTGCGATGCTGCAGAAAATCCTGCCTCATGAAGGTTTGACCGTTTGCTTTGTGCTGAAACTGTTTTTGAGTGATGTGGTTTGAACTGCACTGTGAGCCGGACGACTTTAAACAAACACTAAACCTTCATTTTGGGTTCAACATGGAGGAAGGCGGAGCCAAGATGGCGGCGACCGGAGCCTCCGTGAGCCTCACGGTGACTCTGTGGACGACGTCACGGAGATTCTGTCCATGAGGTTAGGAAGGTCTGTGCCTGCCTGTCTGTCTATCTGTCTGTCTGCCTGTCTGTCTGTCAGTCAGTCTGTCTGCCTGCCTGCCTGCCTGCCTGCCTGCCTGTCTGTCTGTCTGTCTGCCTGCCTGTCTGTCTGTCAGTCTGTCTGCCTGCCTGCCTGCCTGCCTGCCTGTCTGTCTGACTGTCTGTCTGTCTGTCTGTCTGTCTGCCTGTCCATTTGTCTGCCTGTCTGCCTGCCTGTCTGTCTGTCTGTCTGTCTGTCTGTCTGCCTGCCAGTCTGTCTGTCTGCCTGTCTGTCTGTCTTGACTGACACCTCTGAGTCTGTGGTTGTCATGGCGACCCCCCCTCCATCACAGTGCTCCGTGGAGCGTCTCAGTGAAACCTGAGCAGGTGTGGCGGCTCGTGGTCACCTGAGCCGAGCAGCTGCTGAATGTTTTATAGAGGCGGTCAGAGATCTTCTCTGCTCCAACTGGACCACAAACAGATGAGCAGGTAGCCGACAGGTAGCCGACAGGTAGCCGACAGGTAGCTGCTCCGTCCGGACGCTCTGAGGCTTCAACAGGTAGGTTCCAACTCCATCTGCAACACTGAACTGCTCTGTGACACATTTAGTGTTTACTGTCCTCACAGGTGGAAAATACTTCTCCAACCTGTGTGACATCATCACAGGTATCGAGTGTCTCACCTGTGTCCAATGAAAAGCTTGTATCTCCTGTGTGTTAACTCTGAAGGTAGAAAAACAGTTTACAGTCAGTGACAGTGAAGTTTCTCTCAGGGTTGGAGGGTTTTCACTGGAGAATGAAGATCCAGAATACTTTGGGTTCCTCGTTTCACCTCAAATGATCAAAACCTGCGATCAGATACGTGGTTTTCACAGGACGGAGCCACGTTGGTTATGTTTCCACTGACCTTCATGTGAGAATCTTCAGCTCAGTTCCATAAAGTTCTGTGGGTTTGAACAGAACGAGCATCTGGTTTGAGTCACTGTGCTCAGATCAGCTGTGGACTCACAGGCTTGTGTGTGTGTGTGTGTGTGTGTGTGTGTGTGTGTGTGTGGAAGAACTTTTTCCAGACGGACCCTTGATGGTTCATGATTTAATATGACGATTAACAACAAGAGAGGAAAATTGATCTGATCCATAAAGTTCACTCAATAATTCATTGGTTCAGAAAACCAGATCAGTTTCCTGCTGACACGACTGAGACGCTAACAGGGTGTGTGTGTGTGTGTGTCTGTGTGTGTGCGTGTGTGTGTGTGTGTGTGTGTGTGTGTGTGTGTGTGTGTGTGTT
>JAPZDY010000004.1:23772620-23785147 GCA_029783645.1 Ctenochaetus hawaiiensis | reverse complement strand
CTGCTGTTTCTTGTTGTTTCCTGTTCTTTCTTCTTGTCTCTTGTTTCCTGTTGTCTCTTCTTGTTTCCTGTTGTTTCATGTTGTATCTTGTTGTTTCCTGTTGTCTCTTCTTGTTTCCTGTTGTTTCATGTTGTATCTTGTTGTTTCCTGTTGTCTATTCTTGTTTCCTGTTGTTTCCTGCCGTTACTTGTTGTTTCCTGTTGTCTCTTCTTGTCTCTTGTTACCTGTTGTTTCTTCTTGTTTCCTGTTTTTTCCTGTTGTTTCCTGTCGCCTCTTCTTGTTTCCTGTTTTTTCCTGTTGTTTCCTGTTGTCTCTTCTTGTTTGCTGTTTTTTCTCGCTGTGTTTGTTGTTTCCTTTTCTCTCTTCTTGTCTCTTGTTTCCTGTCGCCTCTTTTTGTTCCCTGTTGTCTCTTTTTGTTTCCTATTGTTTCCTGTTGTTTCCTGTTGTTCCCTGTTGTTTCCTGTCGCCTCTTCTTGTTCCCTGTTGTTTCCTGTTGTTTCTTGTTGTTTCCTGTTGTTTCTTGTTGCAGTGACTCAGTCTTTTGTCTTGATAACTGTTTCATTCCTTTTCAACCATCAGCAAGCAAAGTCACAGCGGCAGCAACACACACTGTTTAAAGCTGCTCTTTTACTGAACTGGTCCCCAGAAAACACCAAAACACACACACACACACACACACACACACACACTCCACTGAATGCAAACAGTGTTTGGAGGTGGGTCGAGGTGAGATCATCCTACTCATGCAGTGGCGCCTCGAGGCTGGCAACAGGCCATGAAAACACACACACACACACAGGGCCTGAGTTACCGTACAAGGTGTGTCGACAGAATAATGAGGGCTGCATGACGCTCTGCTGACAGCAGGACTCAGCATACACACACACAAACAGACACACACACACACAAACAGACACACACACAAACACAAACACATACAGTAAAGGGACACAGAGGACAGGATGCATGTACATGCGTTTAAGTGACTGACTAAAGTTTTGTGTGTGTGTGTTTGTGTGTGTGTTTGTTTGTTTGTGTGTTTGTGTGTGACTCATTAGAAAAATAAAACCATAAATCTGATTTTTCCTTCGTATCCTGACGTGTCGGCTGCTTCAGCTCAGTGAAAGCAATATAAATGTCTCATTTTTTCTGCTGTAAATTCTTCATCAAATCAGGCAGAGAAGCTCGTCGGCGGCTCGTTTTCGCTCCATCAACTTGATGTTTTCTGGTTCAAGCTGAGTCTCTGAGCAGCAGCGTGTTGCGTTCATGGACGTGGTGCGTTCAGGTTCAGGTTCTGTCAGATATGAAGATTCAAGAGGCAACTTTTTCGTTGCTGTTGTGAACAAAAAACTTTGAAACGTGGAGACCATCATCATCCTCATGTGTATGAATAAATACACACACATTAACACAGATAAATCTGTGTATATTTAGATGTTTGCTGTAAATGCTGTCGGTTCAGTTGGATCCGAACACTGTCAGGATTTCTTCTTGTGTGTGTGTCCTTAAGGCTTTAACACACCGTTATTTCATTTAATCTGTTGATTATTTCAAACTGTTGTTGTCCTCATCAGTTCTATCTGAACAAAAACATTATTGTTTCTCTTAAAACACAGATGATTATTGAACTTTTACAAGGTGAATCAGGGCATCGACCAATCATGTTGCAAGTCGCTGACATCATAACTGCTGATGATGACAGATGGCTGCTGATTGGTTCTCATCAGTCTGTTTTAAATCGACTGTGTGATGCAGCTCATCACGGCAGAGCTCAGCTCAATGCTGCCATCTAGAGGAAGAGCTGATGAACTGCAAGATGTGGCCAAACTAATTCCACCCGAGTTGCACACACAGCTGATGTGTTTGATGCTAAAGCTTCACAGGTGCGTCATGTTCATGGTGTGTGAGGTTTTACTGGGGAAACTGGTGACTGAGGGACACCGGTGTGTGAGAGGACGTCTGTTCTTCTGTCCATCTTCACCAGATTCAGCTCTGAGGAGAACGTGTGTGTCCATGATTCTCACTGCACTGAAGCTAATGGACATTCAGTAAACACAGAGTAACAGCAGATCTCAGATCAGTTTTTAAGCCCTTCTGATGTTTCTGATGTAGAAAAAAATTCACCATCCTTTTCCCATCAGTTTTCTCAAGTTCACACAGCAACATGAACACGATCCAGGGTCCGTTTTCTCATCAGGTCTGGGGATTTGAAGCTTTATTTGATGCCAGAAACATGAGACACGTTTCAGACTCTAGAATTTAAAAAGCAACATTTTAAATGTTTTTAAAAGCAAACAGCAGAAACCCTTCGATCAGTTAAACTTCACCGGACAAAATGTTACTGACAGCAGAGAGAAACTTCTGTCTGACTCACTTCATCTCAGAGTTTGAAATCTTTCAGTCCAAACGCAGTACCAGGAGCCGCCCAGCAGATGTCACTATATTTACACATCATTAACCTCACTTTGTATGTCTCATATTTAACCTGAAAAATATTTCGTAAGAAATGACTTCAGTTTTTTTACAATTCCTTATTTTTGTGTGAGACTTGAAGAACAACTGGAAGGAGAAACTTAATGTGTATGTGACATCTGTCTGTCTGTCTGTCTGTCTGTCTGTCTGTCTGCACTCTCACACAGACATGATGTGAGTATGGACAGAACTGAAGTATCTTACAACAGAAGTAAGCTGCTTTTTATCGGATGTTAAAGCCTGAAAAATGATCCTGACCTTCCTCTTTCAGGCCTGAGCTCAGTTTCAATGTGTTGGTGATATTAACAGACTCAGAACATGCTGTTTCTGTTCGATCTTCTCTGTCTGAACTCTCATTTCTGATCATCTCTTTGTCCTTTTTTCACTGAGGAAGAGTTTAATGACAAACTGTTTCACTTCAGCAGCCAACTTTCCATTTACTTCATCAATCATGTAACCTTCATAACCTGCTGTTCTTACAACAAAGTCAGTTTTTTCCTGCAGATGATTTACCTCGAACACATTAACCACATATGTATTTTTCTCACTGTAGGAGAAAATCCGCCGAAAGAGCTGAAGTCGGGCCTGAATTAAAACCAATTAAAAGTGTGAAGTTGTGTTAGTTGTCACATATTGAAACCTGCTTCATGTTTCAGTCCCTTTGAAATGTGTGAATAACTTTATATTAGAAATTAAAGTTTATTATTCATGATGCTGGCAGGAAAAGTTTATAAAAACAAATCACATTACAAACTTTTTTAAAAACTCAAAAGTATTCTCAACTTTGACACCTGTATATTAATTTCACAGCTGTTGTCTAAATCACTGAATATTCAAACAGTTGAAGTTTATTTCGATCAAACTGAAGGAACAATCACACATTCAGGAAATCTTCCCTGTAGCCACCTTGAAGCGAGCGACTACTGAATTATGACGACTAGTTTGGATTTGGTTGTGTCTTGTTAGCTAACAGTTAACAGCTAAGGTCAGTCAGAGTTCACTGTATTCAGTCACTGCTGGTTAACAAGTAGCTCAAAGCTAACCACTGCTAACACCAAAAACTCTCATTCTTACACTTTTTTACCTCACCTGTTCAATAAACAACTGAACTACAATCAGACAGAAGTATTGCTGTGCTAAAGGGGTTAACTTTAGCTAGCTTCCTGCTCAATGCTAAACTCTGAAGCAGAGGATGCAGTTGGCACTCTAAGCTAACCAGCTGTGATGAGATGCTAATGCTAATCAGTAGTCAGTTACTGTTAGCCATGGTACTCATTGTGTCTGAACTTAGTTCTGACGGCTTTAGCATGAAGCTAGTGAGCTGTCTCCGTGCTGAGCTAGGCTAACATGTCCTGAAGCCCCTCTGATATCCATCTGAAACGTGAGACAGCAGAGATTTACTGAAATGTTTGACTGTTCCTTTAATCTTAGTATCAACAGCAGTAGTGCAACATCAGTACAAAATCAACAAATAATTAAAAAAAGCATAATTAAAACATCTTAATGCAACATTGTGTTTGTTTAAAGTTACTGAAGTGTTCAATGCAGTGCCTGACTGATTCAGTGCAGCCTGTCTGCAGGCCAATAATCTGCAATTCACATTGAACAATGATTGTACAGTGTAAAGTGTTTTGGGTCGAAACAGTCAGAATGTGGTGAAACTAAGCAGAGATTAGCATGTTTTGATCTGCAAAAATCCTGAGTTTCAGCTAAATAAAGCCGATGACTTAAGAATCATCAAGGTTTTCATTTTGTTAACTTTGACAGTCTTGATTTTGCTTGTGGCATTATTCTCACAGTAAAGGTCAGATCAGGTCAGTTTGAAGCAAATCGAGTCAGGCTGAGTCGGGTCATGGCGGGTCAGTCGGGTCGGGCTCAGTCGGATTGGTTCCTGTCAGGCTGATCTGAGTCAGGTCAGGTCAGTCAGGTCGAGAGACCCCTTCACATTTTTCACATTGTCATTGTAAATGGTGGAATCATGACAACCTCGTGTGTGTCAAACCAACAGCACACACACACACTTTCATCACTGATGCGTGTTCTGGTTAGACTTTACGCAATCTGTAGCGGAAGCGTACGTCGGTGGCGGGCAGCAGGATTCCCAGTCCGGCTCTGCTGGGGTCCAGAGTGGCTCTGCGCTGACCTTCCACCAGCTGCAGGTCGAAGTAGAGCAGCAGGAGACACAGGAACTGTTTGATTTCGTTCATGGCAAAGTATCGTCCGGGACATATGGAGGAGCCTGAGCCGAACGGCATCAGGTAATACTTCAGCTTCTGACCGCCCTTGTAGAAGTCCGTCTTCTCCTTGCCGCCCTGGATGTAGCGGTCGTGCCGGAACATCTGACAGAACAAAAACACTGACGGTTTGTTAAACTGCTCCACTAAATACAACCTAGATCCTTTCTGACTCTGCCATGGACGTGTTGTACCAGGATCAGATTCAAAGACAGAGCACTTTAGAAAGGAGTTTTCAACCTTCCTGGTTTTTTCCCATTTTGTGACCCACTGCACAAGCTCAGCAAGTTCCTGCTCGGCTCTATGAGACGATGTCATTCTAATGAAAATAGCTTCTCTACATCGTATAAGTTTTCAAAAATATAAACTAAAACGGAAAAATTCAGGGTAAAAGAGGAACTTTTGTTTGCGTGATTTTACTGAGCTCTTTTTTAATGGAGGTCACGTGTCGACCCTAACCCACATCCACACACTCTGTGCAGACAGAGAGGACTCTAAAACCTCCTAATCACTTTATTCTTAGTGAAATAAAGAGCCTTCAAAATAATAAGTATTTTATATGATTTATACAAACAGTTAAGAACTTTTTAAGGGTTCAAAGTGGAGCAAACAACATGAGAGCCGACCCTTTTTTATACCATGGACGGTGGAAAGGATCTGTTTTCTGTTAAGGTGACAAGTCAAAGGTTTTAACATTCACTCATTAATTTTTCACCAACCATCTGTTTATAATTCCATTAAAACACCTCTGAATGTTCAAGAGATCCTGGTTCCATGAGTCAGCGGATTTAAAATGAAAATTAATCAGTGATCTTGTGTCGTACCTGTGGCTCATCGTAGACCTCGGGGTCCATGTGCAGACTCTGAGGGTAGAGGACGATGATGTCTCCTTCCCTGATGGCCACCGAGCGCTCGCTGTCCAGCCGCAGACTGAAGTCCTCCTGAGCCACGCGAATGTTCATGGAGGCCGAGGACAGGCGGAGGCTCTCATTGATGGTGCTCTCTGTGGACGAAGGTCAGGTCCCAACAGACGGTCAGTCCTGTCACTCTCCCCTCAACGTTAACTAACGCAGAATATCTGTGCATGCATGTGTCTGAAGGGACTTGAGGCTGTGAGGATCTGCACTGAGGTTTCAGAGAATACTGACGTACCCAAATAAAGAAGCTTGTCCAGTTGTTCTCTAGTTAACTTCACATCTTTGTCGCTGCTGTACTCGACTCCACTGTGCTTCAGGACCTCAAGGATCTCCTGCCGGACGATCTCCAAGGCCTCAGGGTGTCTCACCAGGTAGTACATGGCCCAGAAGCATGCAGGGACGGTGTTCCCCACAGATGCCCAGAGGATGGCAAAGTGATGAGCTGAAGTTAGAGGAGAACAAAATACATTCACACTGCTGAGACACAAACAAACCACAGGTAGAACAGCATGAGAAACAATTAAATCAGAGCGAAAACTGTCACTCAGAACTGCCGCCTCAGATGTTAAACACTGCAAAATGATCTCACATGTCACCAGCAGTGGACACTGTTTAAAAAAACATGCTGACAGAGCTGCCAGCTGTCAGTACATCATCATAAATCAGCTACCCATCCTGAGTTTGAAGCCACCAACGTCTTTCCTGAACCTTAACCAGGTGGCCTACCTAAGCAGACCTGGACCACAGAGGTGGCAGATCAGAAAATGGTGACAACAAATGACCTACTTGGGCCTGAGGACTAGCTCACCAGTCAGGCAGCAGCAGCGTCTTGATAAAAACTGATTATAAACACCTGGTTTCACCTACCTGCTTTATCGACGTCCCTCAGAGTGTCGTACTGCTCCAACAGCTCCAACCGTTTCTTGACAAACTGTGAAGTGTTCGACCAGCACGACATCCTGTGTGGGAGGAAGAAGCTGATCATCTTGTCGCGCCTCGCCTTGGTCTGTCCCAGCAGCCTGATGGGGACCTTGGCGACCAGCAGTGGAAACATGTTGTCAAACTTGTTGAAGTCCTCCCTCAGAGTGTTCATCTCGCTGTGGCGGCTGGCGAGCGCCGGCTTGCCGTAGATGGTGAGGAAGGTGGCCTCAAACATGACCGAGCTACAGAAGTCAAAGATGCTGCTGCTCTTCCAGTCGCCAGCCTCTCCTGGCTTCTCACCCAGGTGGTCCTGACGAAACACCAGCATGAGGTTACCCATCATGCTCTCTGTCAGGGGCGTGAGATTGTCACCCTGGAGTAACTGGAATGAGCGGATAATCTTATTGTGCAGGTCGGGTAAGTTCCTGTCCATGATGGGCGGGTAGCCGAAGACGAAGGGCGCAATCATGTCGGACATTTTGTGGAAGTCCAGCTGTCGGCCATGTTTGATGATGTTTGGATACATGAAAGGGTCCATGATGAAGGTCATGTACTTACCTGCAGGGAGAGGACACCTGAGTGAGAACAGCATCTGATGACCAGATTCAGTGTGAAAAAGTGTTCAGAAGGTTGGATTTGAAAGAAAGAATCAGACTGTGGATCAGTTCATGCATCGGGTGAAGCTGAGTGGTTTCATTCTGTTTCATTCCACAGAACTGAACAACAACTCAACCAGAACTTTGCAGGAGGAAACAAACAGGAACTTGAACGTTTTCTGATCGTAGTGTGCGATCTGCTGTTGTTTGGCCTGATCATTCTACATGTTTGACGCTGACACACGTGAGCTCAAAAGGCTCAAACTGAAATATAAGCAGCTGCATCATCAACAGAGAATCAGAACAACACAAGAAATAAAGAGTTAAGCCTGGCTCACACCACAGGATTTTAAAAATCTTTTAAGATTCTAAAACCCGGCTGTATCACACACATGAGGAGAATCTTATAAGATTATCTTCTCTTAAATCTTGAACCCGCACACGCTACAAGATTTGAAAATAATGACCAGCACACACTACAAGATTTCATCAAGATTATCGGACCAGAGTGACGCACCACGTGATCCTACGTCATCTCACTAAACAAAACACAAAAAATGGAGACTAGTGTGGTGACTGTAGCTATTATTTGCAGTGAAAAAGGGAAAAAGTGTTGTCAACATGGGTTGTCCGTTCTATAAAGAGAACTGGAGGTTAGAAATTTAATTTAACGTTACGTTACGTTACGTGGTCGCCCTTTTCGTCTCCGATAACTTCCACTGATCATTTCCGGTCCCGCGTAGGCGGCTCTCTCTGATTGGTTACTGTCATCCTCAGCGAATATGAGTGGCGTAATCATAACGATTAAAATCAAACATGTTTGAAAATTATTGGGGTGCCTCCGATTGTCGGGAGGGCCGTTCGTGGGGTTTAAGATTGATCCGCCACCCGCTCACACTAGAAGATAATCGGGGCCGAACATCGGGGCCGATCTTGGTCTCGGACCCGATGTTCGGCCTCGATTGTCGGGAAGGCCAAATCACATTAAAATCGGCCCGAGAATCCTGTAGTGTGAGCCAGGCTTTACAGGAATAAAATGAGTATCAAGCAACAAACTGATGCTTAATGTTAAAAAAATAGTTTCCATTATAAAAGTGTGGAGGTATCAGTTACAAGCTGAACTAAAACTTACAAAAAGTTATCAGACCGACGTCATGAGGCCAATTTCAAAGGCTTTGGTTCTGTCAAAGCTTGATTACTATTATTTTTATTTTGGCCCTTATAAAGACATAAAGAAACTGCTCGAAGCTCAAAATAAGGCTTAGTTCACAGTGTTGTTGCTAACAGTAAAGACATGACGGACCGAGTCGGCCACCTGTCAGAGATCCACCTGCCATTTGTTCAGTTTTGTCAGAAATGTTCCGTTTAAACATTCACCAAAGATTTTATATGAAAGGTCTTTTTCTTACTTTGTTCTTTTATCAAAATCAAACTGAAGGAAAGTTCATGTCACTTTCATGGATGAAGACAATGAACCTTTGAACTTTCTCATTGACTTTGGTGTTGTGACCTCTGACCTTTGAATGACCCGTTCCTTCATGTGATCAACCTGCTGCTCTCTGTGGTGGTTGTGTTGTGGTTTTTTTTATTGGACTTGGTGAATCTGAGCCTCTGATCAGACCTCAGAGCCTCGGTGTGTGTGGATCAACCTGCTATGTGAACTGTGAAGACATCTCCAAACTTCTTCTTCTGCTCTTCAAGGAATGCACGTGCATCTCTTCCAAACTCCAGCGCCTTCCCAATGAAAGGAATCCAGCCATTAATCAGCGGAGGCTCGTCATCTCGTCTGCAAAACAGAGACAAGAGAAACTTCTCTTCTATAAATGTTTTCAAAAGTTGGGCCCAGCAAGTCTTGCCTTTGTTAGCATCATCGTTTGAATTTAACAAGTAAACTTCCGGCACGTTCCCTTTGTGTCCGCCAGCGTCAGTGAATCATAACACGACCTTTGGACCTCAGGTGTCCCACTTCCTGCAGACAGCAGACACGCCTCTTCTGATGAGAAAACCTGAAGCCTTTTGTTCTCACTGCCGTCCAACAAAAACACACTGTGCTCGCTCTAATCACAAAGAGCAAAAGTGTTTGTCTTGACTGAAATCTGCAGCTGAATCTCTGCTCGCTGCTGATGTTCAGCTGATGTTCAGCTGCTGTGTTTGCTCCTCACTCGGAGTCTGTGGTCTGGCTGACACGGGAGGCTCTGTTATCACCCTCAGCTGCTGATAATCGCTCCTGTGGAGTCCACAAGTATTTACAGAGTGTTTCTGCTGTTACAGCTCGAAAACAAGCTTCTCGTTTCACATTCACACTTGAGATTTTGTGCCTTTCGTCTTCAGGGCGACGCGACTCAGCGGCAGATAAAACACCTGCACGTATCTCACACGACCGTTCAAACTGCCAACTCTTCGCTCCTGTGACGACATTTATTGGTTCATTAAATAAAGCGTTCGATTTGTTTTTGATGACATCAGCAGAATAAACTGTGATGAGATTTAGTTGATCTAATGTTTGGGGAACGATCAGCATCCTGAGCTCAGCGAGTCTCTCCGACCAATGAAAACGACTCTGAAGGGCCTGTCTGCTGACCAATCACAGCTCACTGTCGCACAACGCCCATGATGTCAGGGCACGAGGGTGTAAACAAACATGGCGGCTGAGGTGTTCACAGGTGAAGAGCACTCTGTTCTCCTGTTGGTCAGCCTTGGAGCTGCTGGTAGTTCGATTGTGTTTCCTTTGAGCAGAGCCATGCTAGCTGTTTCCAGTATCTATGCTAAGCTAAGCTAGCTGCTGGCTGAAGTTCCGCCCCTTCTGATGACCCCATTGGACCTTCTTTGAGAAAAACATGCAGGAGTCAAAAGAGAGAAACAATTTGATCCTGTTTGGATTTTGCTGTCAATCACAGGAGATGTTTGCTGGTCGAAAGATGAACCTGCACGTCAAAAACCGCTGAAGTCTTTGAAGACTTTGAAGATCAGAACTGAGCTGTGTTTCTGTGGTGGATTCAAAGTCACATGTCTTTCAGTCAAACTTCATTTTTAAACTTGAACTGAACTGTGAGCTGAGACTTTTGAAACAGGAAACTCTGTGTTTTTCTCCTCAAGACAACAAAGTGAGCCAAGTGACTGATGTGGAGGAGAGTCTTCAGAGAATCAGAGAACTTCAGTGTGTATCATCTCCCTGCGGCTCCCACAGGACAAGATCCAACATGTCCGACCGACAGCAGCTGGAAGCTGCAACACGCACACAGAGATTCCTTCAGACAGACAGCAACCAGACGGAAGAGTGAGACCTTCAGACCGAGAGACAGACAGACAGACTGAGAGAGAGAGACAGAGAGAGAGAGACAGACTGAGAGAGACAGACAGACAGAGAGACAGAGAGAGAGAGAGACTGACAGACAGACAGACTGTGAGAGAGAGAGACAGAGAGAGAGAGAGAGACAGACAGACGGACAGACTGTGAGAGAGAGAGAGAGAGAGACAGAGAGAGAGAGAGAGACAGACAGAGAGAGAGAGAGACAGACAGACGGACAGACTGTGAGAGAGAGGCTTTTTTCACTCAGAGTGAATCAGGGCAGGAAAGTTGTTTCTGGACAAATAAACAAAGAGCTGAAAGGGTTTATCTCTCTCTCACACACACACACAGAGACACACACACACACACACACACACACTCACACACACACACACACACACACAGAGTCAGCATTAAAATAAACAGAAAGCAGCTTGAAGTTGTTTCCTTTGGCTTCTTTTCGTCCTTCTGTGTCTCAGCGAACCTCACTGATGTGAAAACACAGAAACAAAGTGAAAGCAAACTGATGTTCGTCTGCACATCTGGACCTTGTTAGGGCGGAAAACCCACCAGGAGTCAGAGGAGTTCAGCTGAAAACCCCCACGCTGACACAGACACTGAGCAGAGAGCATGATGGGAAGGCGGTCAGACAGTCGCAGGGACGGTTCACAGGAACGAAGCTCAAACAAGCTGCACTGACGTCACAGAGCCGAAACAACGGCGGGCTTTTATCCGGATAAACACTGGTTTCTGACTCACGGAGGAGCCTGGACGCCGTGATGTCATCAGTCTTGACAGGAAGTGACGAGCCACAGACGTGTTTGTGTTCCCGCTGGTTCGATTCACAGACTGAAAATGTGACTGAAACAGGTGGGAACTTGGTGTCTGAAGATCAGAGCCGATTCATGGCTGAGCTGCCTCTCACAGCCGAGAAGGTTCCACACGTTCCACATCAGAACCAGGTCTTTGAGAACCACGTCCATCCAAACGTTCTGTGTCGTTGAAACTCACCATAAACATGGTCTCACATTCTGTCAGTCTGTAAACATCAGTCTGCCTTACAGTTTTTATATCACACGAACGAGTTTGTTCTTCAATGATTCATAACATCAAAGCGAGTTCAGAAGAACTCGAGACGAATAATCAATCGATAATCGACAGTCAGTGAGTCCAAACTGATAATCAGCTTTCATCCATCAGTCTTCCGTTGCTTCCAGTTCCTCTTGTTTGCTGTTTAATTCTGTTTTGTATTTAGGCTCCGCCCCCCAAATCATTGATCCTTCTTAACTGATCAAAACTGTTTCTGATCAATGATTCTTCAGCTTCACGAGGCACTCGATGTTCCTGCTGGGCCTGAACGCATCATTAACTGTTTCTTTCTCACACTCAACCAGATCAAGTAACCGAGTACATGTACTTGAGTACTGTACTCAAGTACATTAACAAGGCGCTTGAATTAACGAGTCTTGAACTGAACCGACATGAAAACAAATGTGTTGAAAATTCAAACATCTTTACGATGAAAAACCTGTTTGACTTGATTTGTTTCTTCTGAAAAACCAGCAGAAAGTTTTGTTTTTGAGTCGCTGAAGTTACTTTTCTCACTTTGCTTCATTTCAAAAACTCTGGAACGATCAGCGTTTCACTGAGAGTCCAGAACCTGAAACCACGTCGCCGCCTCAGAACCCGTCCTTCTTCCCCCTCAGGCGGAGCCGATGACCCTCTGAGGGGCCCGAGCCCCGAGGTGGGGGTTACTTTAGTTACTTTACTTTCATCCACAGCGAAGCATCTGATGGAGCCTGGCTGTCCTCTGAGAACCACGTATCTCCAAAAAGGTTTCATGAGCTCAGAAAAACAGGAAAACTGTTTTCAGCTTTGGGACATTTTGCAGCTCCAACAAGAGGATTTCACATCCTTTAGATTTTCAGTGAACAAGAGGTAAAGAGTAACTAGTAACTAAAACTGTCAGACAAATGTAATGGAGTAAAAGTTACAATCATTGCCTCTGAGATGTAGTGGAGTTAAAGTAGAAATTTGCATAAGATGTAAACACTCAAGAAAAGTACAAGTATCACAAATTTATCCTTTGATACTTTCA
>JAPZDY010000004.1:23699369-23710546 GCA_029783645.1 Ctenochaetus hawaiiensis | reverse complement strand
GTTTCTGAATTGATACACCAGAAAATTTGTGTGAACTGTGATTTATTTTACATGAACTGACAGTTCTGACTGAGAAACAGAAGGAGAAAGCTGTGGTTTTAATGACATGTGAATCAAAACATGAGTGTTTTTTAAATGTTGACTTTGCTGTTCAGTTTGATAAACAGCGTCGACGTGTTCATTCCAGACGTGCAAAGTCACTCTGTTTTTTCTTTGACCATTAAAACACAGAGAGAATTGATAACATTAACAGAACAGGAAATTAAACAAAGTTATACTTTTTCTGATTCCTGAAAGACAAATACATTCTGACATGTAAAATAACAACCAGGATTCAAAAAGGACTGAACCTGAACCTGGTTTCACTGAGCGCTGCTTGCGTCTCACCTGTGTGTAGAAGCCGCTCGCTGCCTCCAGAAACAGAGACAAGTTGGCCTGGACTTCGCTGCGGTTGGGGTTGGCTCGGTTCTTGGCCTGGCTCTGCAGCGTGGTGATCTGGTTCTTAAAAGCATGATTCCACCTGCACACAGACATGAAATCACCACTGAGACGAGTCTACAGCTCACTAAAGCTGGTTTTACTTCCTCCTCCTCTGACAGCCATGTGTGATCTGAGATGTGGGCGGAGCAGCTTACAGGTCTTGCTCCACCTTCTTGTCCAGGGCGTATTCCAGGTCAGTCACCAGCATCTTCTGGTAAAGGTCCTGCAGGGCCTGCCGAGACGTCCACACCTCTGCCGCCCCCAGCTTCGAGTCTAACACACACACAGGAAACAGACGATAAGCAGCAGGAGGTGTGTGTGTGTGTGTGTGTGTGTGTGGTGAGAAGCAGGATGGAGATATCAGACCTCAGAGCTGGTTAACCAGTTTACAGAACTAAGTGTCAGAAACCACAAGAGCTGAAAACTGGCATCAAATGTTGGGTCAGAATCAGAATCCTGCCGACTTGTCTTTGGATCACAAACTTTTAGACAAAGTTCTCGTGCAGCTGATTCTGTTTGAAAACACGAGAGGCTTTTTGTGCATAATAAGTATTTGAACAGTTACAGTAATCACAAAGTGCTTCGCTATGAGAGGTATTTAAAAAGTATTACTGCCTATACTGAAACTCCAGTCGCACATAATACTGATATTTACGATTTATTTGAAGCAGCTATAACTGATTTTAATGATACTAATGTGGGAACAATGCTTCAACAAAGAGAAAAGCATCCATAGTTAAGGATTATTTTTATACATAAGTTCACCTACCAGTTATAAGTTAGTGAAAGTTAAACTCATTGATTATTTATTTGTCCTGTAAAATGTCTGAAAGTTATGACACACAGCCGTCACAACTCACCAGCCCTTTAAATCACAAATCACAGCTGCTTACAGTCTAAAGATCAGCAAACCAAAGTTTACAATGATGGAAACTTTCTGACACCGGTGATGCTACAAGCAGCACTCGAATAACTGTCATGGCAAACAGACAGCTTTAATGAGCGCTTGTTTCAGCAGCAACCATGACTATTGTGCTCGTATGTAACACACAAATAGATACAAGAAATTTACTGCTTCAATTAATCCAAAGTCATTGGATTCTAATCTGAGTCAGAGTTTTTAAGACAATTTATTTAACAAGAACAAAGCTGCAACTGGAGACACAAGTCTGAAATTTAAAGAACATTTAGGGAGTTTGAGGACTGCAATCAAAGAAGCAGCTGATGGTGTGAAACCTGGTTTTCTTTCTGCTAACAATGAAGATTCACTGAATCAGTATCAGGTGTGTCAGACAGGCCTCAGAAAGAGGCTCACATCAAAGCACAGACCATCACAGACGCTCAGGCCTGCAGGCTGCATGTAGTTTCCTCTACCAGACACTCTGGCTGCTTTCCAGCACTGAAGCCGCAGCTCTGTTCCAAACATCAAACCGTGGTGGTAAAAATAAGTAAAGAGGGAGCTGAATTTTAATAGAGCCACACAGCGTGGTCTGTGGGAAAACAAATCAATCCACCGGTCTGAGGAGAAAGCTTCTCTGCAGCAGGAGGAACCACCATGCAAAAATCATGGATCATAGCTGCAAATACCAACACAGCTCACACTTCATCAGCAGCCTCAATTAAACAGGCAGAAAAACAGTCAAACTAATTATTTGTTTAGCACTTTTCCAAGAAACTATCAGAATGTACAATCAGTGATGAAGATAAAATGACTAAGTGGGATTAGAACAGCTAGGACGGTCTGCCAAGTTCATCACTTTACTGTCACACAAACTTTAAAAGCAGGAAAAGACAAACTTAAGCAAAATCACAACATGATTTCAAATGTAACAGGATATCTGCTCTCATTCCAAGAAGTCATTATATCACCCAGCTCTGACAAACACAAAAAACATGTTCAAGTAACACGACAGAGCCAGAGGTCAGATATTCACCATGACATAACAGAAACACCTACATGCTCCCAGGCAACTTATGTTGATGTAGAAACACCTCAAATCAACTGTGAATTGAATAACGACAGAATAAAGTAAGTAAAGTCTCCTGCTCAAAGCTGAACTTTCACCCTGATGAAGAGTTTTTTTACTGTCAGCACCACAGTTCCTTCTTGCAGACACCATGTGTTTTCATGTTCATAGTAAACTGTTTTCAGAATAGTACGTCTTGTGTTGCATCATTCGATCTCCTGATAGTAGGTGAAGCTGTCGTTTTCGTCTGTGTGCAGCCTGTTCGGCGCCCACATGGAAATCTGACTAACAGGGTTCATGTGTGAACAGCTGACTCAGTGTGTATGGCCAATGTTCAAACACACAGTTTGTTTTCATTGTTATCCCACCAAATGATATTATAATCTGATCCCACTAAAAAAAAAAGCAGAAGACAATTTGAAATCATTTCTCTGATATGAAACACTGAACAAATCTGCTTCTCTCTCTCAACAATGACAAAGTGCTTCACACTGATTTGCAAAGTACCTGTTTTTATAAAAGATAGAAACTAAAATCTTCTTGTTTTTAAGTGTTTTCATTACTAAATTAATGCACTTTTGGTTTACTCAGAGGCTCGTCATTGTTAATACCAGCAAACACCATCAGTTAACAAGTCCAAGCGTTCTGATCAACATTTGGGGCAATTAGTAAAAATCAGCTGGTGTTTAATGAAGATCTCTGCTCAGCCCTGATGAGGAAGCCAAGACACGAAGTTCGCCTGCATGTTAATAACAAAGCAGCCTGGTTTGATTGCAGACATGAACCCCCGCAGTGTGCAGATGCAGAGTGGACAGGTACATTTACTGAGCAAGAGGTTTCAGGTGATGGTGCAAACCTACCTGTCATGTCAGCCTTCAGGGCCTCTGCCTGTCTGCTCGGATGTAAACAGAGAGAGAGAGGTAAGACAGGTGTATCAGAGACACATACACACACCAGCATGACAACAGTTCACTTCACACATTTTCATACCATTGGTCACACACAGCACTTCCTTATTAAAAACACGCCAGGCAGCTAACAGCTAACGACAGAGGCAGAAACGTGACAATGATGCTAATATCACTTACGTCTCTATCGGCAGAGACTTCATTCAAATATTTAACAGTCCATATCAAATGTCGACAAAAGGGCAAACTTGTAATATCTGGCTCGAACTACTCCCTTCATTAAAAGTGCGACGAAATCTATTCAAACAACTAACATGGTTACGACCCGTCAGCTAACTTAGCTAACATCCAACACTTACCGCCCACCGTTCACGCAATTTCACTTCTCTGTATCTGAATCACAGCCGCAGTTAGACACGTAAAATACGCTCTGACCGCAAACTAAATGTGAAAGAGGCCGGTGTACATTAACGGTGACCTAAGTCACATTTAATATCGATCAGTATCAGTTCGCTAATGCTAACCTGACATAAGCAGAAAAACGTTAGCAAGCTACAACTAACTAGCAATAACACGGAGTAACATGTCTCTCTGTGGCGGATAACACAAATTTACCTCTAAATTCACAACAACGGTGGACAACAAACATTAAGTCTACTTGTAACTACACCATTCGTACAAAACTGTCCACATATTTGACTGAATTCGCTTGAGGAGACGACAGGCTGTAGCATCGATTGTTTGTTGATATGTGAAGCCTGCTAGCGCCATCGTTAGCTAAGGGGGTGGAACCCAAACCAGCTAGCTTTAGCGTTAGCAGTCGAACAAAACATTTCACCTGTTGGATTAAAATGATCATTTTTGGTCACATCTGTACCGCTGGGTGAGTAAACAGATAATACCGCACCGATCTTACCGTAGATATTGGGCGCAGAGGTTCATCCTGCCGGATCGCCAGTCTTTCAGACGAGGACTGGTCCAGAAGCTAACGCTTCTCCCGGCGCCATATTGTTCCTGTCTGACCCACAGAGGGCCTGCCTGACAGGGAGGGAGGGGGGGCTCCGTCCGGGAGGGGAGCGTGTCTGCCAGCAGGGACAACAACAACAACAACAACAGCAAAAGATATTTATGAGAGATATTAGAGGTGAAAATGACAGGTGAAACGGACAAAATCTACTTTATATTTTATAATTACTGTCTCTAGTGCTGTAAAGTAACTAGGTGCATTTACTCAATTACAGCTTTAAGAGTACTGGAACCTTATTTCAATAAGCCTGTTCTCCCTTTCTTTTGCTCTCTGCTTCTGGCTCACTACATTTCAGAGTTAAATGATACACTTTTTCACTTGTTTCTTTGAAGTTACAGATTACATTACATTGGTAAGTTTGGTAAAAACACCAGAGGGACCTTTGCAAAAGGGGCTGTGGTCAGCTGGTCTGAAGCCCAAAACAGAGAGGATGAGACGGGTTTCCTCCCTCGGCCCCTCAGGTCCTGAAGCAGCGACTGACAGAGGACTTTACACACAGTTTATAACAGGTCATTATTAATTCATGCCCCTGCAACACACACCCTGTCCTAATGAGGCCAACCTGCACAGCAAACACTGTTTGATTTCATTTTCATTTCACCGCAAAAGAAAAACTGAAAATAAAATAAAATGTGCATATTTACAGAAAACACGACTGCTGTTTTGTATGAACTTGTTTGGAAACTGGGTCATTTTCAATGAGCAGATGAGTTATTGTGCTTTTTACATTTAGACCTCAAACCGGGCTTAATGAGGAGCTGAGCTGAGTGTTTTGTTCATTTTAATTTTCCTAAAAGACTTTTGATCCTCTTTTTATTGGCCGTGTGTTGTTTTTTCATTTATGAGATGTAATCAGAGTACAAAGCAACAGGAGAAACAGCATTTTACAGTTTTAAGAGAATAAGAGAAACAGAGGAACAAACGTGGATGAACAGCATCTGGCAAATACATTGGACACATATTTGCTCTCTGTGGCGCCCCCTACTGTGTTACAGATATCAGTACACACTCACTCAGGACAGAAACAATATGATGAAATAAATCACTTATTTCCTGTATATTGTCACACTGTCCTGTTTTATTTTCTGTGGTTATTTTTTTTATGATTTTTATTTCCTGATGTTCAGTGACGTCTGTGCTGACAGAAACAGTTATGATGTTTCCTGCAGCCAGATGGCGCTGTGGAGCATCAAGCAGGAAGAAACAGAAGAGAAAGTGTTTTATTACTGACAGAAGTGAAAGTGAAAACAGACTGAAAACCTCCTGATTCTGCTGCACATCAGCCCGTCTCCTGTGCTTCCACAGCATTTACCAACATGGTCACTCACAGTGTGACTGTCACAAAGCTTCTGCATCACTTATTCTCATTTTCTGTCCAGTTTTTCCACAGATTTTGATGTAAAAATCGAATATTTTAAATAAGAATTGCGATCATAATAAAAAGAGGTGGTAACCATGGTCTCACTGTGGGCCCAAAGGTAAAAAAGAGGAGTTGTTTATCTACAATAAGTAAATTTATTCAGCACTCTTTAAAACCAGAGATTACACGGATTACACATGTAAACAAACCTGTATTCACACATAAAAACACACATGCTGATAAAATCATCCCTTAAAAAGTCTCACAGTTGAACTGATTCTGATTTTGTACATCAGACTTTGTGGTAAAGTCGTTAGTTGACTGAAGTTTTCTGACATCAGAGGCTCTGTTACATTGAGTTTCACATGTGGAACAGCTGGCGGCTTCCTGCCCTGTGAGGACCTGGTGGAGGTTCACAAGGACACCATCACTCTGAGATGTTCTGTGGCCATGAAGAGCGTGGAAGGTGAAACTTGGTGACAGGAGGTTTTATCAGCAGCCTGGCTGCAGTTTGACGTCTGCGGCTTGTTCTCTGATCGAAGGAAAAGCTGCAAGAGAGCTTCGGTTTCAGGTGGGACATTAAAACTGTGTTTCCACTTCAGTGCATCAGCTGTAATAATCCAGTATAACCCCATAAAAGATGACGTGCAGATTGAGTACTTTTCATTTTCATAATTTAGGCACATTTTGGTGATAATTCAGGCTCTTTTGCTGGTTGAATGCAGAATGTGTGACAGTGTATTTTTGAACTGTGGTAAAAAAAAAAAAAATTTGAAGAATCTCAATATTCCTTCAATCCAGCAGATTGTGTTTAATCTGCATGGCTCAGATTAGCACCTAATTCAATTTAAAAAACCCAACAGAGTTAAAGTCCAAACTGTCACCTCATCAAGCAGTTCTGGTTTGTTTCACGCTGTTTGAACTCCATCAGTTCAATAATCGATGTCTCATGTATCGATCATGAAGGGTTTTCTAATCATGTTGTTGTATTGACAGATGAAACCGGATCTGAGGGTCTTGATGGAGTCTCAGGTCTCACAGACGGATCATCAGTGATCCTGCTGTATGAAAGTCAGTGAGTGTCTCTTTAACAGGCTGACGCTGCTTCCTGCCGCAGACACACCAGCCTCGCCTCCCTCTCTGCGGCGGCTGCCTGCCACAAACAACCCACGAACCGGGAGCACAGAACCCCACAGGACCGGGACCGGACCGGACCGGGAGGCCGACAGGAACCATGACAGAAACCACCAAAACCCACGTCATCCTGCTGTCCTGCGGCAGCTTCAACCCCATCACCAAGGGACACATCCATATGTTCGGTGAGCATCTGCGCGACAGGGCGGGGGGAGAGTGTGTGTGTGTGTGTGTGTGTGTGTGTGTGGTTGTGTGTGTGTGTGTTATGTGTTATTAGAAGATAAAGATCTCTTAAAACCTCCAGAATGATGTTTCATATCTGAGCTGAAGATCCGGGAGTTCCGCAGCAGGTCCGGTGAGCGCTGTCGGTCGCTGTCCGGCGGGGTGGTGCTGAAATGGGCGACGGCTGCACATCTGGCTCCATCTGTAAATAAGACAAACAAACACACAGTGATCACACGGTGGGAACAGAACCGGAGCCGGTTCTTCGGAGTCTGAAGCCGTGTGAAGCCGTGTGAAGCCGTTACGGACGGAACCGTCCGCGGTGAGGCTCCGCAGGCCTCGCGCGGCGTGTGGCGCAGCCCAGAAATGAGGCTCCTCCTGCGGATCCTCCAGAGACTCGGCCCGCTCACAAACACCATGCAAAACACGGGGACCGGCGGGCCGCGGCCGGTGCCTGGCTCAGCGGCGCTTCCCTGCGTCATTCCAGGGGGGTTAACGGGCCCGAGAGACGAGCTGCGGCCGAAACAGCGGCGGATGAATAATTCAGAGCGGAAAATCAAGATTTCTGCCGCTGAATCACCGAATCGGCCTCACATGGAGCTGACAGCGTTTCATCCGTGATGATCCACAGATGTTCTGGTCATAATGTGTCTGTGAGACAGTCAGGAAAATTAAACCCTGTCAGCATCACGACACGGGACCCTGTGACTCCAGCTCCAGTTTCACTGAGCCAAATATGATGCATGAGAGCTGTTTAAACAGGTTATCTGAACTGTTTTGGGCTTTTAAAGAGAAAAAAACCCTCAAAAATTAAAAACAAATAAATATTATAATAACATAGTAACCCTAATCTTTAAGTAGAGCAGGCCTGATTTAAAGAGGAGCACGAAACTCATTTCTTAAGCTTTTATTGTAAAGAAACCCATTGAAGTATTATGATTCATCAGTTTGTCCAATAATTGTCACCACAATGAGATAAATTCTAAATTCACATCTTAATGGAAAACTTAAGGTCCTTTGCTAATGGAAATCTGTCTGTCATGTTATTTTTGCATATTTAAGGGAGTTTTTACTTAAAATCTAATACTTTGAACAATTATTATCATAATAAATACAAACTAAAGGCAGAGAAAAGTGGAAACAAAGCTTCAAAATACTCATAGATCAAAGAATATATATAAACATGATGAGGAAAGTTATCAGAAATAAGTAAGTAAATATTCCCTGGTTGGGATGATTTCATATTTAACTGCAGTCAGTGCAGCGACCTCTAGTGGTGACTAATGTTGTGAAGATTCTTGTGAAAAGCTGGTTTCATCACGTTCACGGTGCTCAGAACCGAACTCAGAACAGCAAACAGTGTTTTAATGCTCATCAGTCTGGATGATGGAAGAAACAATCAGGCCACACAAACTGCAGTTCCTCAGATGGCCACTTGAGGCTGACTGCCAAAGTGACTCAATCCCCATAGAGCCCCTTTAAAAAATCATTAAATTTACAGCAAAAGTCAGCATGTTTTCAGCCTGCAACAAACATGTTTTCAGTCTCCATGAAGATTTTGTGGTTCATGACGACTGAACGAGACTCGACTTTCGTTTCACTTGAATTAATGTTCTGAAAAACTCAGGGAGTGGCTGCTTTAAGGAAATATATAATAACACAAGAAATAAAACAGAAACAGGACGATGGAGGTGACAGTGTGCAGGAGGAGGGTCCATGTGACCATCATGTGCTGTCCAGCTGCACACGGTGACCTCTCATTGGCCAGACAGAGAAACACTTCAGGACGTCTTCACTCAAACTGGATCCAGTGTGGATCTGCAGTGAGAACACTGGGTCGTTTCAGAGGCTGTGATGGAGGACTGAGCCGCGTCATGAACCACACCTGTGCAGATCCGAACGCAGGGCCGCGTGCTGCGCTCACAGGCTTTGATGTGGATGCTCGGTTTGATGGTGCAGCGGCGCAGCAGCCATGTTCCCATCATGACCTATTTTCACCAGCAGCTCCTCCATCTCTGTTACCTCCGCTGGGAGACGTCGCAGCACACAACCTTTCTTCTTTATGAAGCACTTCTCAGAGCTGAGGGGGAAGATGGAGGAGGAAAACACACAAACATCCACCCCGATTTTTACTGAGCTGAATATTCATTCACCAAAGACACGAAGCAAAAGCGAAATCCTGAAATCAGACATTAAAGCTGTGCTGAATCTTATTTTCATATTAACAGATCACATGAGCAGCAACCAAAGCAATCAGATACTTTACTGTTTACCAGTGAAAACACTTGTACCACACTGCAGAAACACTAGATGTTAGGATAGCTGTGTATTTATGTGTGGATAATGAAGCAGTTTCTGTTGAAACCTGAGAGAAGCTTAGTGATTTCATGTGTCTGAGCAAAGAAAGCATGAAATACAAATGCTCAGGTGGAGTACAAGTTACCCAGAACTGTGCCTCTAAGTGCAGCACTTGATGGATGTGACTGTTGACTGTCCTCATTCAGCAGCTCTGGGTTGTTTTCATGTGTTTGTGTCTGTGTGTCTGCAGAGAAAGCCAGAGAGTATCTGCACAAAACAGGTCGCTTCATCGTGATCGGAGGAATCATCTCACCGGTGCACGACTCCTACGGAAAACCTGTAAGTCATGACGGGGGGAAAATAATCCCCTTTTATCTGTTCATGCGAGCAGCGTGTAATCAGAGTAAATCAGCGTGAGTGTTTCATACGTGGAGCACATTAAAGACCACAGATGATTCCTGCTGGAATTCATGAGGCTCTTGTCCTACTTCTGCTCCACAGAAACACTGGTCATGAATAAAAGATGCTGCAGAAACAGTTTCATCACGAATCTTTGCTGCTCGGCTCTGATGTGAATTTCAGCCCCTGATGGTTTTTAGTTTATGGAGGTTTTTCCCCCCAAAGTCTAATTAGAGCCGATACAAACTGAAGACTGACCGCCTGACAGTCATCACACAGCACATGACCTTCAAACAAAGGTCTCAGCTGGATGTGATGGCTGAACAGCAGGTTGATGGTTGGAAACACTTAACGTTAACCTCGACCTCTCAGATGTGTCGTCACCTTAGTGTCCGGATACGACTGTGACAGCTAAATGTTTAAGGAGGGCTGATAGAGAGGAACAAACACAAGCAACAACACAAATGAACCAGATATCCATAAAAAAGATGCAGTTTGGCTGTCGTACGCTCCGATCTGCGTTTCTGCTGACGTGCTCACAGCTCAGGACTCTCCTGGATGATGAACCAGACCACAGCCATCCTGTTTCTCCAGAAACTGGCAGACAAACCAGGTTCATCTGCCAGTTTCTGGACGACCTTACTGACTACAGTACCCATGAGCCTCAGCTGCTGTTGCTATGGAGACTCAGCGGTGTCATCTTTAGCTCTTAGCAGCACATCAACAGAGTGTGAAGCTCCTTAGTTGGCTGTTTGTTTGTGAAATGCATCATGGGAGTTTATTTAATGTCTGACCCAAAGTTTAACAGGAAAAAAGTACTGTACAACTTCATTTATATTCCCACTGCATGTGTTTATGATGTGTGTGTGTGTGTGTGTGTGTGTGTGTGTGTGTGTGTGTGTGTGTGTGTGTGACTCACACACAGAGTCAGATTCAGCACCTTGCAACGATGCTAATCACAGTTTTTATCTTCCATCTGTTCAAACGGGTGGAGATGAGCAGAGGTCAGACATCAGAGCAGCTTCACCTCAACACGACATTAACACACACACCTGCATGTGTGTGTGTGTGTGTGTGTGTGTGTGATGAATCTGAACACTGTCCTGAGCCTTTTGTCTCGTGTTGTCATGACGACCCACAGTCAAATGTTCAGTGGCTTCGGTTCACAGCAGCTGTCGGCCATCTTTGACTCCTCTGTGCTGTGCTATGGAGGCTCGGTGATGCCTTCACACACACACTGCTCTGTTTTAATTGATAATGTCATTAACAGTAGAAGCTCAGTAGTGTTTGTGTTTGCCAATAGAAAGAGGGAACAGATCATGAAGAGGAAAACGGTTTATTGAAAGTTAAATGGTTCATGTTTCTTCAGTCGGTCATGGATC
>JAPZDY010000004.1:23609853-23620837 GCA_029783645.1 Ctenochaetus hawaiiensis | reverse complement strand
TACACATGCACACACACTCACACACACTCACACACACTCACTCACACACTCACACACACACACACACACACTCACACACACACTCACACTCATACACACGCACACACACTCACTCACACACTCACACACACACACACACACTCACACACACACACACACACACTCATACACACGCACACATAAACACACACTTGTTTTTGCTTTCCAGTGTTTTCTCGGCCTGTAAACATCCTACAGTTTTTTGTCGCTCTGCTTTTGACCTCAGTTGAAGCTCAGCTGCAGTTTTCAGATAAACATTTTTTTGTTTGTTTAAAGAATTTCAGGATAGTTGAGTTTCTTTTCCGTTAACTTTCAGGAATCAGTTGGATTAAAAAACGTATTGATACGTCTTGACTTTAACTCTCCTCCTTAAACAAATGAATCCTACTTTGAGGAAGTGATGAGCAAACAAAATGAATAAATAACTGCAGATTTGAATCAGGACACCTTCAGTCATGTTAAAGCTTCCTCTTTGAGCAGCCGACCAGCTGCAGGTGTGTCTCTACCTGTGAGGCAGGTGAGGAACCAGCCAGGCTGTGTTTTAACCTCCAGCCGTGTTTCTCTCGTGGTTTTCTGCCTCACAGAGAAGTTTCTGGGGAACCAGATGCTGAGTTACGGACAGAACCTGAGTCTGAGTTTCCGAGTCGACCGGCGGGACACTCGGCTGTCGGCGGAGGATCTGGTCCTGGAGGGGGCGGGCCTGAGGGTGGCCGTGCCCCTCATCGCCCAGGGCAACGCCTACCCCAACGAGAACATGCAGACATACGTGTTCAGGTGAGACGGACTCAAAGTTTATCGTCATCAACGTTTCACCTGGAAACGAGACAGATCACCTGAGCCGTTGATGTTGGTGATAATTTGTGGGCGACGTCGTTCTGTTTCAGGCTCCATGACAGCACCGACTACCCCTGGAGGCCAACCATCAGCCACTCCGACTTCCAGAAGCTCCTCCACAACCTGACGGCGGTCAAGATCCGCGGCACGTACAGCGAGAGAAGTACGCAACACACACCAACACACACCAACACACACCAAACCACCGAAACAACAAAACAAGAACAACACAGAACGAGACAAAACCAGCACACAGCAGCATCAAGACCATGTTGTGCAGTTTAAGTCTTTTTCACTGTTTTCTAATGCCTCCGTCTCTTCAGGTGCTGGTTACCTTGATGAGGTCTCCTTGGTAACAGCAAGGCGGGGCCCAGGTGTTCCCGCCCGCTGGGTCGAGCGATGCACCTGTCCCCAGGGTTACTCGGGGCAACACTGTGAGCAGTGCACTGTGGGATATCGCCGTGCTCGTCCAGATCTCGGAGCTTTCAGCTCCTGTGAGCCGTGCAACTGCAACGGACACAGCGACGCCTGCAACCCCGAGACAGGTAACAGCGCTCACCGACTGCTTACTGACTGCTTTAAAACCTGCTTGTAACTGACTGTTGCACCTCCAGAGGCTCTCGCCAAGCAAACAGACCAAGAACGAATCTCACGGTTTGCGACTGTCTGTCTGTTTGTCGTCCAGGAGCATGTGACTGTCGGGACAACACGGCCGGTTTGAGCTGCGAGCGCTGCAAGGATGGTTTCTACGGCGACGCCACCAGGGGCTCGTCAGGTGACTGTCAGCCGTGCCCCTGCCCGGCCGGAGCTACCTGTGCCGTCATCCCGAAAACCAGAGAGGTGGTTTGCACCAACTGTCCCGCGGGAACCACAGGTACGTGAGACTGATGCTCAGCAGGTTCTTCAAAGAGCTCACAGTGTCTCCACCTGCTGGTTCGTTGTGAGACCTACATTTAGAACATGTGACGTGAATCCTAGACAGGGATTCCTCTGGATTAATGAGACCGGGGGAAAGCTTCAGCGCCCTCCAGAGCCCAGCGCGTAAAACATTCCTCTGCACCAGGCCACAATATTGGGGAACATGAAAATTGACATTATGACAACTTCATGTTCCTCCTGCTCTCCGTCACTTCTTCTGTCCATCTCATCGTCTACAAGAATTAAGAATAAGTAACATTGGAGTTTCTCACAAAACCAGTGTTCTGTCACACAGCCAGTAACATTTGCCCTGCAGGCAAAGGCTCTGTCACTTTTTGTTTCAGCCTGGACTCAGGGGGAGTTAGAAGCCCCCTGAGGATCTCACCCAACACCCAGGTTCATGGGGAACCAAAGGTCTGAAATATAGTCTGGATCCAGGTCATGGAGAGCCTTAAAAGTTATTGAAAAATCAAAAAAGACAGGTGTGGTCATACCTGCGGGTTATGGTTCAAAGCCGAGCAGCTGAATTCTGTGCAGCCTGCAGGTGTTTCAGGGTTTTCTGGTTGAGCAGAACAGGCTGTTGAAATAAAAGCATTTATTACAGCTGCAGTATCTCCAAATTTATCTTTGCATTGTTTCTGAGGTGGCAGAAACATGTTGCACCGGCTCAGCGATGTGGTTTTCAGAACTCAGATTCCTGTTGACCAGGACAGAATGTTGTGTTTGAGTGTGTGAGATACGAACACGAAGGTCTCAGTATGTTCGTGGAAACTTTAGTGGAAACTACGTCTTCTTTGATTAAATTACCTGTTGGTGGTTTCCTGTCCTCTGACAGTCCTTGTGGTCTGACCTCACCTGTCTGCAGGTAAGCGCTGCGAGCTCTGTGACGACGGTTTCTTCGGCGACCCTCTGGGTCAAAGCGGGCCGGTCCGAACCTGCCGCGCCTGCAAGTGCAGCGACAACATCGACCCCAACGCTGTCGGCAACTGCAACCGTGAGACGGGAGAGTGCCTCAAGTGCATCTACAACACCGACGGCTTCTTCTGCGACCGCTGCAAGGAGGGTTTCTACGGCAACGCGCTCGCCAGCAACCCCGCCGACAAGTGCAAACGTAAGAGACGAAGTCACCTGATCTGACAGAGGGATCTCAGCAGGTTGACCGCACTCTGATGATGGTGTCATTAAGTCGTCACTGATAAAGAGTTCAAATTAATTAGCAAAAACATTTAGTTCATCACTTTTTTCTGGTTGAATTCATTCATTCAGAGTATTTACATCATGCTTGTCACTTTACCAGAACTTGAGGATCAAAATGTCGAGTAGCTGCAGATTTCTTTGAACAGATAGATGGACAGTTTGGAAACGGTTAGAAGACGCTGTCGGTCTCCATGTGGCCGAATGTCGTCACATCAGCTGCCAAAGAAAAGCAAAAAGACCGAAACCTCATCAAAGTTTCAGAGTGACGACTTTTAGTTGACGATCACCTTTAGTTTTCTGCTCATTCTGACTCTCCGCTCCTCCTCAGCCTGCTCCTGCTCTCCGTTCGGGACCGTGGGCCGTCAGACGAGCTGCTCTCAGGTCACCGGTCAGTGTCAGTGTCTCCCCAACGTCGCCGAGCGCGACTGCAGCGCCTGCGAGCCGGGATTCTTCAACCTGCAGAGCGGCAACGGCTGCGAACGGTCAGCTCGCCTCCATCACTGCAGCATCACAGCAGCAAGAGAGGTTTTCACTGACCTGCTGCTTCTTTTTCCTGTCTTTTTAAATTTCACCTTCTTCTTTGCCACAGGTGTAACTGTAATCCGATTGGCTCCACCAACGGGCAGTGTGACATCATCACAGGACAGTGTGAGTGTCAGCCCGGCGTCACCGGCTTGCACTGCGAGCGCTGTGAGGTCAACTTCTTCGGCTTCAGCTCGTCCGGATGCAAACGTAAGGAAATGAAGAGTGTGTGTGCAGCATGTGTGTGTGTCAGTGTGTGTGTGTGTTGTGTGTATATCTGAGTGTGTGTCTCTGTGTGTTGTGTGTATATCTGAGTGTGTGTCTCTGTGTGTTGTGTGTATATCTGAGTGTGTGTCTCTGTGTGTTCCCTGCAGCCTGTGACTGCGACCCTGAGGGCTCTCAGTCGGGTCAGTGCAGAGAAGACGGTCGCTGCGAGTGTCGTCCCGGCTTCGTCGGCGCTCGCTGCGACATGTGCGAGGAGAACTACTTCTACAACCGCTCGGCGCCGGGCTGCCAGCAGTGTCCGTCCTGCTACAGTCTGGTCAGAGACAAGGTGAGGAGGGCGGAGCCTCGATGGAGATGCTGATGGCAAAGTGGGCAGATTCTCATGTTCCGTTCACCTGCACAAACATGAGTTAAGGTGTGGTTTCTGCTTCCAGGTGAACCAGCAGAGGCAGAAGCTTCAGGACCTGCAGACGCTGATCGATAACCTCGGCTCGGGTCAGGACACCGTCAGCGACAAGGCGTTCGAGGATCGGCTGAAGGAGGCGGAGAGAGCCATCATGGAGCTGCTGGAGGAGGCTCAGACCAGCAAAGGTATGACAGCGAGTCTGAGAGCGACTCTGTACCTGCTGCTGAGTCAGCATCAAGCCCAGCCTGACGTCAGTGTGATTAACGTGACCTTTGACCCCACAGATGTAGACAAAGGTCTGCTGGATCGTCTCAATAACATCAACAACACCCTGACCACCCAGTGGAACCGCCTGCAGAACATCCGCAACACGGTGGATGACACGGGCACTCAGGCCGACCGCGCCCGCAACCGAGTCCGAGACGCCGAGAGCCTGATTGACCGAGCGCGGCAGGAGCTGGACAAGGCCAAAGACGCCATCAGCAAAGTGGTGAGTGATGTCACCGCTGACACAGCAGCCAGAAGAGCCTGAGGATGATGTTAACAGATCTGATGTCATCTGCAGGATATCAAACCGCCGAGCGGCGCCGGAGATCCGAACAACATGACGCTGCTGGCTGAGGAGGCTCGAACGCTGGCTGACAAGTAAGACTGCAGGCGAGACACACACACACACACACACCTGATGTTGACACTGATCCTCCGCACACCGTTTCATCTCAGTGTGAACATTAGTGCAGCTGACAGAGGAAGTGACATCATCGAGGCAGGAAGACGTGTCAGCTGCTGCAGCTTGAAGACGAGCAGCTTCAGATGCAGAAAAATGTCGAGTTTTGTTCCTTTTCAACCTGCTGATCTGACATTTTTCCATAAGACTCACAGGTTTTGTTAACGCCAGGTGTGAAAGGGTCCAGGTGGGATTCGTCCTGTGGTCATGTCGGCTTTTACTCACAGGTTGTGTTTCCTGTGTAAAACATACAAAGACAGATTAGAGGTTACAGGTTGTAGCAGAGCTGAGTTCTGTGTAAAAATTTGGAGCCGACATGATCGGACCAAAGTCATGTGTAACCCACCAATCAGAGACCCTGGATGCTAGCAGCAGTTAGCAGCTAACAGAGAAGGAGAACTGCAACTGAAAATGTTTGCAGATCGACGAGGTGCAGAAGCTTCTGAGCAGAGAGCAAGATCAACCCCTCTGACAGAGAAAATATGAGAGTTATGGTGTAAAAAGGTGCTGATATAACTCTCCTGGTTCTGCAACACCGCCATGTTTGTTTTAAAGTCCCGCGCCATGGCAGCATAATCAGAACGCTGTTTGATTTAATGTTAAACAAGAAAAGCTGCATACAGACGGCGGCTTGGACAGAAAAAAGATCCTTGATTGTAAGCAGACACTCACTTGACGTCAAACATCTCTGTCTTGTGTCTTTGCTTTTCTCAGGCACAAAATGGACGCCGACCAGATCGAGAAAATTGCCAAAGATGCCAACGACACATCGACCAAAGCATACAACCTGCTGCTGAAGACTCTGGACGGAGAGGGCAAGACGAGTCAGGAGATCGACGAGCTCAACAGGAAGTACGTCAAAGCTTCCTCTCTGTACTTTGAGACTCTCCTTGAGTGTAATACAACCTTCAAACTGTGTAACACCTCCTCTGACTGTTGTGTTCAGGTACAATGAGGCCAAGGAGCTGGCCAAGAACCTGGAGAAACAGGCCAACAAGGTCCAGGCTGAGGCTGAAGAAGCTGGAGACAAAGCTCTGAAGATCTTTGCCAACCTGACGAGCATCCCAACGCTCGACACTAAGGCTCTGGAGGTGACGCTCTCAGTCCGAATACGGTGTCTTAACTGACATGGAATGATGTTTAATGTTGAATTTGATCTCCTAAATAACTGACCAATCTTGGTGTTTTTAGGATGAAGCCAATAAGATCAAGAGGGAGGCGTCAGACCTTGACAAGCTGATCGATAAGACGGAGAAAGAGTACAACGACCTGAGAGACGACCTGAAGGGCAAAGAGCAGGAAGTCAGAAAGCTGCTGGAGAAAGGCAAAAGTGAGCAACAGGTAAGTTGACTCCACCCGGAGCCTCTGAACCACCTGAACCTGCACACAGCAGCTTCACAGGTTAAGAGACGCAGATTGCTAACACGAGAACATCTGACTTTCTGACCAAAAAAGGTTTGTTTTGTTTTTTTAATTTGTTAATCTTTTTTTAGACATGGAAGAGTTTTTTGACTTAACAGAGGAGGTCTGGAGGTTTTCAAGGCAGACAGTGTCTCACTGATAATAATATTGATGACTCCTCTTCCTGTCTGACAGACTGCAGATCAGCTGTTGGCTCGAGCCGACGCCGCCAAAGCTCTGGCTGAGGAGGCGGCAAAGAAGGGTCAGTCGACCTTCAGAGAGGCTGAGAGCATCCTGAACGACCTGAGAGGTGAGGACAGGCTCACTGTCTGTCCGTCCGTCTGTCTGTCTGTCTGTCTGTCTGTCTGTCTGTCTGTCATCGTTCTCTGAGGTCTCATCTGGGTTTTCTGTGTCATTCATAACTTCCCACAGACTTCGATAAAAGAGTCAACGACAACAAGACTGCTGCCGAGGAGGCCATGAAGAAGATTCCTGCCATCAACGCCACCATCATAGCGGCCAACGAGAAGACAAGGCAGGCGGAGGCGTCACTCGGTAATGCGGCTGCTGACGCCAAAGAGGCCAAGAACAAGGCTGAGGAGGCAGAGAGGATCGCCAGCAACGTGCAGAAGGTACAGACAACCTGCTTTGTGCAGTGAACCAGAAATATGTTGTTCGGGTCGCTGGTGAATCGACCTCACTGTCAAACAAATGTTTGTCCACTTAGGGCTCAGCCAAGACCAAGGAGGACGCGGAGAAGGCCTTCCAGGACACCAAGAAGCTGGACAACGAAGTCAACAACATGATGGGCCAGCTGAGTGCAGCCGAGCAGGAGCTGGCTAAGAAGAAGGCCGAGGCCGACCAGGACATGATGATGGCTGGGATGGTACGGACCGCCGCGACTCTGTTTTACCTGTAAATCTCTGAAGTCAGAGTATGTGTTGGATTAACACCGTTAATTGTCCTTCAGGCGTCTGACAATGCAAAGGAGGCGGAGGATAACGCTCGCAAGGCCAAGAGCGCCGTGAAGACGGTTCTGAGCACCATCACCGCCCTGCTGGACCAGCTGGGTAAGAACAAAACAGAATCACAGTGTTTTCACTGCCGAACAGTCTGTTGACCGGGAAACTCGAGTCCCAGCTAGACGTTAAGATCGCGAGGATCAGCAGCAAAATTCTGTTAAAAAGACCTTTTTTTTTAAGTACTTTTTTAGTACTATAGTTTGTTTTATGGAGATCTTTGTCAGTGATATCTGCTCTGTTGAAAAATTCAAAAACAAAGTGACAGAAGCATGTTTATCTCCACTGATGACGAAGTGACGATCAATAAATCAATCAGAGTTCATCATCAAAGTGTCCTCACCTCTTCTGATGCTGATGGATGATGTCAGCAGGTTTCAGCCATCTGCTTCATTTTGTCCTTCGTCTCCTCTCCAGGAAACATCGACAAGGTGGACCTGAGCAAGCTGAACCAGATCGACGAGTCCTTGAAGAGCGCCAAAAGCAAGATGGCCAACAACCAGCTGAGCAAGAAGCTGGATGAGCTGAAGGACGTGGCGAAGACGCAGGAGGACATGATCAACGACTACGACCGGCAGATCCGCGAGATCCGCGCCGACATCGCCAACCTGAACGACATCAAGAACACGTTACCCGACGGCTGCTTCAACACGCCGCCTCTGGAGAGGCCTTAACCCCGCCCTCCTCCTCCGACACCCCGCCCCCCCTCACGTCTAACACTCTGGCAAACAAGCCGACTTTTACCAAAACAGTTTTTTAACTTTTTGTTTTCAGATTGTTGTCTTTGTTTTTCTTTTAAAAGAGAGAAGCCAATATTTCGTGCCGCGTTCACGGTTTTTAACACAAGAGAAGCAGCTTTTGTTTTTTGTTTTTTCATCTCTAGTTTTTTGTTTTTCGTTTTGAGACGCAGTAACGTGGTTACGGCAGAATGAACTCAGCGGCGTAGAGAAGCCGTGCAGAGAGGTGGAAGAACCTCGGAGAAAAACCAGAACCACAAACCCGACGTGACTGCACCCGTTTCACCGACGCAGAAACCAGGCAGGAAGTTCCTCTCTCCTCGAGGACGGTCCGCTCCTGTTTTTGTTTTTGTGTCTCGCCAGCCTTTACCCATCATGCCACGGGCCACACCAGCTACTGCACAGTTTTACAGTTTTCAGCTAGCTGAATGTACGGCTACACACCGTCAGAGCGCCGCCATCCTGACGTTCTTTTTCATTTTTAAACCAACCATGTTTTCAGAAACCACGCAGTGAAGGAATCCTCTCGTTCTCTCTCCTGTCCCGAAGCTTCGTGCCTCTCACACACAGCAGAGGAAAAGCATTTCACTCCTCTCTTCTTCAGCAGTATTGACGCCTCCAGCCTCGCCGGCTCTGCCGGTGCTCGTGAAGCCTCTGAAGTCCAGAACGGCTTCTTTTCTTTCAAAATCTCGTTCTCACCCGATGTGCATCTTATGGGAATGAAATAGTGACTATTGTGCATAAAGATGTTGATTATCTCGTTCCCACGAGATCCACGTCTGTTGCACAGGATGAAGATGTCTCTGAGGACTTCGGGGGCTCTGAAGGTGCGTCTTTGAACCGGCTCTGACGTTTCTCACCACGGTCGAACACCATTTCATGTACTGATGCGATAACACTACAAACCTGTTCTTACCTGTCGTGCAGAAGTCGCTGCTTGTCACTGGTGTTTTTACTGATCACACATTAACACTTTTCTTCCAGGCTAAATCCAACACTATGCAACTTTGTACATTTTGCGTAGCGAGAATTTATCTGATACACTGGTGCTAATAATTATTTCAAATGTTATATTTTTGTGTGAATGTTTTTTTTATTATGACATAGAGTGAGGAATTTGTTATTTGTGTAAATATATGCTTAAATGATTCAGGACTGGCTGATTTTAAGAAATAAAACTCCAACATGCAAACAGCCACATTAAGTTCTATCACAATCAATCAACTGAAACCTCCAGGTTAAATATATATATAAATATCTATGATAACTGTGGTATGTTATTATTATAATATGCTTGCTTGTATACAAGGCTCCGTGTTGCTGCCTCATAGCGATGCCAATATTTCATGTGTTTTCTTGATCCTCTGTTGGTTTTCACACGTTAATTCAACCTAACAGAATATTTTTGTTTTGTTTCTTTGACCCTTTTCACCAATCAGGTTGTGTTTTAAAGGAGGCGTCCGCCGCCTCGCGAGTCCCTCAGCTGATTTTATTCGCTCACCTTCATGGAGATAATAAGCTCAGTCACAGTAGTGAATTAGTGTTTTGTGCCTTAATATAAAGTTGGTTGTAATCACAGTCCCGACGAGGCCTTTGTGTTTTATTTCACTGAAGTTTCCTTCGTTGCTCCCTCACTCCGTCTCCTCACGTCGGTACTGAAGCAGGGTGCTTTTTGTTAATCAGGTCCTGAACAGAGAGAAAAATAAAAAAAACAGACCCCAAACATCAAACACTCCGGAGTTTCAGGTTTCTGCAGTCAAACACGTCAGATTCTCAGTCTGCAGATGAAACATCACTGTTTTTCTGTCTGAGCAGTGGAACAGAGGCCTGATGTTCCCTCGTTTCCTTTTTGCTGTTATGTTTTTCTGCCTCCATCCAGACGGCCGGCGGCTCTGCAGGCGGTGCAGCGCACACACACGTGATGTATAAACAGTATTTTAAGTTATAATGTACCAGTTATTTGTGTTGTAACCCTGTTGTTTTGGACGGAGGTGTGTGTGTGCCGCTCGGCCTGCAGGGCCTCTCAGCCTCTTCTTCTTCTTCTGTCATGTTTGCAGCCCTGTGAGGACCTGATGACCCTGTCTGTTCCCCTGTGCCTGTAAATCCAATCTTAACATTTGAATAATAAAAAATTACTACAGGAGTGACTGTGTGCCTGCGTGGTGTGTTGAAGCTGAGGTTGTTCTGCAGATTAGAGAGCCGCCGCAGCAGCTCTCTTTTTAAAAACCTGGTTGTGTCCAACGATGCAGAGAAAGCAGTCGAAACATAAAAAATCAGAAGATAATTAATCAGAAAACAAACAGAGAAGTTAAAAACAGTTTTATTCAGAAGCAGAAAGGTTCTTGTTAAACTGTATGTTGAGCATTAGCCATGTATAAGGACAACACCAGTTTAATAACCATAAAAATCACCAGAAACCAGTGACTTTACAGTGTGAGAGGAGCCGCCTCACCTCAGATCAGAAGAACTGATGAGTAAAGTAACTGTCAGAGTCACAAACCTGAAGAGAAACACAGGTGTGTTCATCCAAGGCCGACTCAGGTTCACAACATCATCACCTGCATCCACAGCTCGCTGACTGACACGTCTGCTCATATGAGACAGCAGATGCTTCTACTCAGAGATCCTCTCAACACTCCGTCCAATCAGAACACACGCTCTCAGCGTCCAATCAGAACACACGCTCTCAGCGTCCAATCATACGGTGGTCGACAAGTGCAGACGCGCTGCAAATACAAAAAAGGCGCTGCATATAAGAAAACAGATGCAAAAAGAAAACACCGCATATCCAGTCATACAACGGAAGTGCTGAAGGCCTCTAGGGGCAGTGCTGAGCTTCCACCTGAGAGACAGATTACGCACGTATCAACGTGCGGTGCAGATGAGTACATGAGAAGTATAAATTTATACTTAAAAACAATTAAACACACTTTCTTTCTTCCTTTCTTTCTTTCTTTAA
>JAPZDY010000004.1:23540547-23552107 GCA_029783645.1 Ctenochaetus hawaiiensis | reverse complement strand
ACACGCAGAGTTTACTGTGTGTGTGTGTGTGTGTGTGTGTGTGTGTGTGTGTGTGTGTGTGTGTGTGTGTGTGCAGGCTGATGGCGGTGGAGGAGGAGCTGAAGCGGGACCACGCAGAGATGCAGGCGGTGATTGAAGCCAAACAGAAGATCATCGACGCTCAGGTACACACACACACACACACACTCACACACACACACACACACACTCTCTGACCAGCCGCCTCCTGTTTGTTTGGATTTACTCTTAAAGACTCATGAACTCACCAACCTCAGATTTGAGCGAAGCCCCTTAATTTTTACCTTAATTAAAAGCATCATGTGTTTCATCTTTTTTTCCCTTAACTCATGAAAAAAAGCCTCACATCAGACGTTTGTATTAACGTCAAACATCCTCAGAGGTTTGTTTCCATCATTCAAAACATTTGAAATCAAACGCTGAACAAGATTCTTCTTTAATATTTTCAGCTGTAAGTTAAATAAGTTTCATGTGAAAACTTAAGGGGAAAGAAAAAACCCTTTAAATCTACTTGTTCTGAATTTAAGGTGTTTTTAAGGGGTTTATTTTCTCACATGAATGGATCTGATGGAAACGTTGGGATCTTCTGTTAGTGAAACTGAAGTTCTGCAGGTTTGTCGAGAAAAAAAAAACAGCAATCTTTAATTTTTTTCCTTAAATTAATTAATAACTAGTTAACCAATCAGAATCAAAGAGGATGTGGTTAAGGTCTTTTTGTGACGTTTCATTGGGTGATCGGACAAACTGGGCGGCTCTGAGTCGACGAACCTTCAGTTCTTCTTCTCTGTCTCTCATCGTCTCTTCACTGATTTCAGGTCAGTAACGGATGTGAAATAAACCAATCAGGCAAGTAGTGTCTTTAGCCCCGCCCCCTCCCCCCATCCACCCCCCCACGCTGTTTTTAGACAAAAACACTGTTAACGAGGAGCCTCAACACACCTGATCAGCCAATCACAGAGCAGACAGCGTCTTTGTCTCCGAAAGACTCTGAGTGAGTGATGATGTCGGCTGGTTACCCAGCATTCATAGCGCTGCTGTGAGATCAGATCAGCTGATACGAACACGTGACGGTTCAGACGGAAGGAAGCTGCTGGTTTGTGACGCTGGTGTTTCCAGTATTTTGTCCACCTGCCGGTCGGATCGAGACGTTTCAGTTCAAACTGACAGAAACGAGTTTTAATGTTGACGACGGTAAAAAGTTCAGTCTTAAACTCTGATGTGTTGATTCAATCAGCTGTTTGGTGTCTGATGATGTCATGAACATGTGACACACAGGAAGCGACGGGTCACATGATGCGATCGGTGTTTGATAGTGAGGTCTCAGGTTGGTGTTGCAGGGGGTCGGTTCAGGTGGAGCACACCTGCTCTGTTGACTCCGCCTCTCTTCCTCTGACTCTGTTACCATAAAAGGACGTGTCATGTGACTCTGTGGCTGCTAAAAGAGACCAATCATGTGAAGAAACATGAAAAAGTTCCTGCTGAAAGCCACAAAGCCGCAGAGGAACACCGAGAACGACTGAAGAGAATCTGCTCACCTTCACTCTGCAGTTTGTTTCTCAGCTGATCGTCTTCAAACTTCTAACTTGATGCAGCAGATTTTAACTTCAGACTCCAGAACTTCGTCTCTTTGGACACATCAGACGGAGTTCTCCTGATCGAGCTTCTCCTGATGAAAACTGACAGATGGATCAGCAGAGTGAAACTTCAGCCAATCAGAGCGACTTCTGGTGACGTTGAAGTTGAAGGCAAACATCCTGCTTCACTGCTGTGAACCTGTGATGTTTGTTTAAGAAGTTCTCTGTCATCGAGCCATCAGGGATCCATCGAACGTCCAGTGAAGAAGAACCTTCAGAACCTTCAGAACATCAACGCTGGTCCACGTTCAGCAGCTCGACAGAAGCTTCATCACAAAGCTGAATCCAAGTTTTGGCTCCTAAAGTTCACAGACTCAGTTCTGTCAGATCGATGAAGCTGATCAGTAAAAGGTTTTGAAACTCTGATCGTCACCTGGAGCAGCATCTGTCACCATGGCAACCAGGTTACCAGAGCGACGCCTTCGTATCATAGAAACAAACTCATGGATGCAGGTCATCCCTCTGATCTCAGATCTGCTGTTACTGAACGACTCAACTTTCCTGTTCTGTTATTGACTGATAACAATCAGCAGATGTATTGATCCTGATATTGATCCTGATATTGATCCTGATATTGATCCTGATGAGCTGAGTGTTTCGGGTCGAGGTCGTCAGTTTTCTGACTCCGGCTCTCTCTCATGTGTTGGTGTTTCGGTGTGTTGAGCTCTGAGCTGGTTCCCTTTCTGTTTGGCTGCCCCCCCCCCTCACCCCCCCCTCCTCCCTCCTCCTCCTCCTCCTCACCCCCCCTCCTCACCCCCCTCCCCCCTCTGAGCCACCAGAGCTTCACTTTGTGTTCAGACAGGATGAGAGGAGGTCAGAGAGCCGAGCGGCGGCCGTGCTCAGGTGTGTTTGAGCAGGTGAATCTGATCTCAGGTCAGAGTTCCACTTCCTGCCGCTGAGCTTCATCCTCACCTTTTTGGTTTTTTTTGTTGTTTGCAGTTTTTTGGGCTGTTTGTATTTTGGGCTGCTGCCTTCAGACGTTCTCTGGATGTTTCTGTCTCTTCCTCTGCTGTCGGGTCAAAGACGATTCTCATTTTTACCTTAAAGTTCTACAAATTTTCCCTTAAATAAAGATTCAGGTCACTGTTTCATTTAAACACATGAAAGTGTTTTAGTGGATTATCTGCAGATTAACAATCCCTTAAAAATGACCAGCAAACTTTCTTCAGCTTTTTACTTCATTTGTCACATTTTTAAATTTTCTTAACAGTTTGAAGAAGAAAAAAATCCTTTCAAAATATTTTTTCACTTAAATGCTGAACCTCAACCCCTTAACTTTAATATTAGAACATTTTACTGTAAACTGATCAAATTAAACCCCTAAAACTCACTAATGAGAAGGAAAACAATCCTTTTTTATATATTCAAAGAGTTTCAGGAAAGTTTATGGTTTAAAAACTATTTAACTTTTAAAATAATTCTAATTTGAGAATTAAATTTAGAGTTTTATGAAAGTCCTCTTAATGTAAATCTCTTTATATATTTCAGGGCAAAACAAACAAACAAAAACAGCTGAAAACACTTTGAAATATTTCAGTCCATGAATGTTCACACGTCTTAATCTCTGGTTTTATTTTGTACATTTTTAAGGGGTTTTAAGCTGCTAGAACTTCACAGTTTATTAGAGTCTTTTCATCTTCTCACTGACGGAAAAGTCACCGAGCTTTAAAATGAACTCGATCTCAGAATTTTTATGTTTTTTTGACCATCAAAACATTTTAAGTTTTTTATAATTAACAGACAAACAGAGGAGTTTAATTAAGGTGTTTTTAGGATAAATTAAGGAGATTTTAAGGGATTTAAAAAAATTAATAACCTTTTCTTTTTCAAACCTCGTGATGAAATTTAAGTGAGACTTGGCGCTGCGATGTGTTTTTAACCCGACAGTCAGATCATCACAACCCTCATTTAAAGTCACAGCTCTCAGTCTGACTTCCTGTCCCGCCCCCTTTTCTGTCTCTGTCCAATCAGGAGAAGCGGATCGGCTCCCTGGACACGGCGAACTCGCGGCTGATGGCGGCGCTGACGCAGGTGAAGGAGCGCTACAGCACGACCAACATCCGCAACGGCCTGTCACCCACCAACCCCACCAAACTGTCCATCACTGAGAACGGAGAGTTCAAGAACAGCAGCTGCTGATTGGCTGAGCAGGACATGAGAGGCGGGGCTTCGGCTCCCTGACCCAGCAGCCGCTGCAGCTTCCTGAACGAGTTCAAAGAGAATCTATAAATACGAGTGTAAATACAGAAGGTTTGATCTGTTCAGTGTACAGAGAGCGAGTGTGTGTGTGTGTGTGAGAGAGTGTGTGTGTGAGTGTGTGTGTGTGTGTGTGTGTGTGTGTGCGCAGCGTCACAGAAGCACAGTGAAGAAGAAACAAACCAAAAACTAAAACGCACTCGAGTTTTTCTAACCGACTTTTTTAAGGTTTTTATTTGAATCTTGTGTTTTCGTCGTCGAGGCCGAAGTCGATTTCAGTTTGATTTTAAAGTGGAGCTTTTTCTTCTTTTTGTACCTGATGAGTTGATTTTGGGTTTTAATTTATTCCTCCACGTCGCCCCCTTGTTGTTGCTGATCTACTGAACAGACATGACCAGGGTCAAAGGTCACACATCTGTCTGCTGCCCACATGTTGAGAATAAAAGCTGCCTGAAAGTCTGAGTGTCGCCTCGTTTCTGAAAGTCGTGGGTTGTTTTACAGTTTCAACAGTGTGACGTTAAAAATACTGAAGTGACAAACGTTTTAAGTCTGCTGCAAATTGAGATTATTGTTGAATCCTGTCAGCCGTTTTACAAGAAAAAAGGTTCAATATTCTGTTAAATCTCAAACATTGTGAAAAACTGATTGTGAAGCAGGAATTTTTACCTTTTTGAACACGAAAGCTGCTTTTTTGTTCCGACAGATTTTGTGTTTTTGTTTGACTTTAGTGTTTAAAAGAATTCATTCATTCACAAACTGATCGAGGCTCCTGTTTTATTCTGAAAGGTAAAATTATTGTTTTTGTCAAAAGAGTCTGGTGGCTTTAAAATACAAAAGCTTCAGTTTCCGTCAGAAAAACTGACTTTGGACAAATAAACTAAATCCTAAATCCAATTAATCCTAAACTGACTTCTGCAGTGTTTGATTCACTTTGTAAAACTTTATTTTCGACTGTTTAATAACAAACGTTACAGTTTTTACTGCTGAGCTGCTTTTACACATGAAACATGATTTATGGCTGTAAATTAAAGGTAACGTCAGAAGAAAGAAAAAAACTCATCAGATGGAAACCTGGAACGTTAATGTGACGTTACGACCAAGTTTGAGTTTCTCACATGTTTTATGAAATTCAGGTTAAAATAAGAAACTTTTGTGTTTCATAAAAAGAATCCGTGAATTTAAAATGTTTGACAGCAAGAAACAAAACCACAAAACTGAGTGATTTTGTTTTTATTGTAAAATTTAATTAACTCACAAACTAAAAAAAACGGCACTTTTATACTTTAATAATAAACCGATTGATCAGTTTATGAATTCATTAATAAATTGAAATGTATCAGTTGATTATCTGCAGATTTCTTCTCAGAATGAGCCCTTTAACATCTGAAAAAGATTCACTCAAAATCTTAATAATAATTAATTAGAGCTAAAACATTTGGCTCAACCAGAAACCAACATGTCTTTAGTTTATTAAACTCTTCGATCATGGATTTCAAAATAATTTGTAAATGAAGCTGTGAAACACAGAGGGACATTTAGTTTTTTTCCCAACAAATCATTTTCATAAAAACATGTCGAGTCTGATTTATTTGTGGCGAAGAAACATCTTGATTTTCCGGTTTTTTAGGAGAAATAAATTGGTGAAGGAGATTTAAAGGGTGAGTTTTATTTTTCCGGAAGTTGTTGTGGGCTTTTGTTGTGAAAAACGTCACCGGAAGTCGTGCGTATTAATCTTCTGACTTCACAGAACAGGTGAGGTTAACGCGGATACTGATTCTTGTTATCGCCGGTGTTTTCGGTTTGTTTTAACACTCGTTGTCTCGCAGGTGTGTCGTGACGTCATCATGGTGCTCAGGTATCTCCTGTCCGCGCTGCTGAACAGAGCGCAGGTTGTGGAGAAGCTGTCGGAGTCTCTGCCGGTGCGCAGCGCCGCGCGGCTCACCGCCCGCGCCGTGCTGAGGGCGCAGCAGGCCGGCAGGGACGCGGCGGGCCGCGCGCTGAAGTCCCGGACGGTGCAGCAGATCCGGCAGGAGGCCGCGGAGCCGCCGGGGGGCCTCGGAGAGCTGAGCCGGAAGGCCCGCAGGATCCGGGACTCCGTGCTGGAGGACGTGAAGGACGGTGTTACCGACGCGTCCCGACAGATCAAACACAAGAGGAAGTGAAGTTCTTCCGCCACGGAATTTCAAAATAAAAGCTGCACTGAAGTCATGAATGAAACGAGTGAAAACCTTGAACATTAATTTCATAATAAATATTTTTTCCACCATTTTCTTTCTTTCACGATAAATTAAATCTGTCTGTTTTTGCTGAATAACAAATACTTAAGTAGAAACACAGCATGTAATACTTATTAAAAGTTTTAATCTCACTTCTAAAACCTCATTTAAAGATTAAGGTGTGAGGAATAAATTCATATTTATGTTTTTATTTATGCAAAACCACGTGAAAAAACTGGCCACCATGTTTTCTTTACCTTAAAATGAGCCTTTTGTGTCCACAGAGGAAGCAGCTCCTCTTCCAGGAAGTCTTCCAGGTTTTCCACAGTTTTCCAGAACTTTTCCAGGACCTTTACAGTGATGATCTAGTTGATGTGACAGACAGGGAGAGCGCCGTATGATATGAATGTGTGTGCAGATTTATCTTTAAATTCTATTTTATTTTTTATTTTGTTAGTTTGTTTTAGTCTTCTGACATTTTATTTTATTGTTTTAAAGTCTTTTGTCATTTGGCAAAAGCTGGTTTAATAAAAATAAATTATGATTGATTTACAAACGAAAGCTCTTTTTTCTTAGGAATCTTGAACAACTAAAAAAACACAAATGATACAGTTTTCTAGTTTTAACCATGAAAACTGAACTTCACATTTTGTTTGTTTTTCCTTTAAAAAGCAGCTGAAAGTCTCAGAGGAACATTAGCTGCTTTAACAGAACTTTGACTCGCTGAGTTTGACTCAAATTCACTATTTAAGAGTTATTTTCATCATTTTAAACACCTGCTGACCGAAACAGCTGAAACCTTAAAAGGAAAAAAGCAAACACGTGAACTTTAGCAGCTAAAAAACAAACATGCTAATCGATTTCACATTAATGCAGCTTTTTAAAAAACGTGACACACGAACCTCATTGAATCCACAGAGACTCGATTTCACATCAGAAGAAACTTCACCTGCAGCTTCAACAGGTGAAAATTTTTTTTTTTTTTCAACAGGTGAAACATCCAACGCGCACGCGCTGCAGCGTGACGTCACTTCCGGCCGTGATCGACGCCATAAACGGTCATTTTTCAATAAACTGTTAAATCGATCCTGAGCTGAAAACGTTTTTACATCCTGCTGTTTCGTCCTCAGCTGAAGGAAAATAAAGTTTGAGTTTTTTTCACAACAAAATAAATTTTATCAGGATATTTTTCTCCTCTTTCATCTTTAACGGCTCCTCACAACTTCTAATGCTTTAACTGACTGAAATGACGATGTCTTAACTTGTTAATGTGTCCTGAAGCATCATTTCCATGTGGTGGAAAATGTAAATGATGTGGTGAGAAGGAGTGTCTCGTTGCAAAAGAGGGACTGCCTGTATTATTTAGTTATTATTTATTTTCTAACATGTCATAGTAAATAATTTTTTTTTTTATCGGAATTTATGTTTATATATGTCCATCTAATTTACTGAGAGATAGTCTGATGTTTATTTTTCTTTTTGCCTTGCACAAGTTTATGTTTCTGTAAGAATGCAAAGTGGAGATTCTTACTTGAGTTTGTAATTATTGTATTGTTCAATAAAGTTTAAAAAAAAATCTTTAACGTTACCTCCATGTTTCTACGGAAGCCCAGAACAGACAAACTGGACTCTGGTGTCCGCGGCCTCCGTTGTGACCAGGTGGATGAATATACAAACTCACCGCTAGGTGTCGCTAAGTCTTTTAAAGAAGGACCTTCATGTTGGACACGTTTGAAACTTGTTTACAGGAAGCTTGAAAAAAATCAATGTTCCAAAAAAAAATTGAATAAAACAAAAGTGCAGATTAAAAAAGCTGAAGAAGAAAATCAGTAAAGATTGAAGACTTAATTTAGTTTTAGTTTTAACTTGCTGAGAAACATTTCCAAGTTTTACTTTAACAGATGTACAAAAGTATTAGAATAAAAAATGCTTCCAGCAGCAAAAAACGGCTCAAATCAGAGTTTAATAAATTTAATTCCTGAGTTTTAATTATTGATGCATTGATGTTTTTATCACTTAAATTCTGCAGATGATAAACACTGAGCTTATTTTAATAAATTTACTAAATGGAGTTTGTGACTTTCAGAAAAGATCAATAAAGTTTGGTCTCAAACTGTTTTTGGTAAAAACTGCTGTGATATTGAAGCTATACATAATATTTATATCTTTACGTGATCAAACTGCACTACAACAGAAAATTAGCATCTTTAAGGATTTCTTCAATCAAGTGGAACTGATGACCTGAAATACTGACCGATGAGTTAAAGGTGAAAATGAATTTACATTTCTTGAGACAGAAGAAGAAGAAAATCACACCGCCGTTTGTTTTCTTGTTAAGTTTTTATTATGCTTAAAAAAGAAAATTAAAAGACAGAGGAGGTGGTGATCAAAGAAAAAGAAAAAATATATATTCATATTCAAATATCTTTATACTTTTCTATTCATATATGATTAACAATGCAAAGAAAATAATTCCCATAGTAGTAGTGCTTAAGTAAAGTTCAATATAGACTTTATTATAACAAAATAGGCAGTTTACCGAGGGTTAAATATCTGTCAAAATCTCATTGTACAATAATCGTCTGCGTGTTTGGGACACACCTGCCGACACCTGGAGGCGGCAGCTCGGATCACATGATCGACATCTTTTCGTGGTAAGACACTGACATCATGACGGACGTCTGACGGGATTCGAACCTGCGTCGTAGAGGGCGCCGCTCGAGCACGCCGATGATGACATCATCACCTCAGGGCTGAAATGTGCGGATCGTTGAAAGTGAAAACATCAGTCGAAACAAGCTGATCGATAAAACTGTGATTGATTATTGAGTTTGGAGACTCATGATGCAGTTCTCCTGTAATCAGATTACTTTTCTCCTGATTATCAGGTCGTCTTTCACAGTTAAAGGAGAGTTTTCGTGTATTTCCTCACAATCTCGAGATCATTTCTTGTACCTACATTCATGTTTCAACGTGGACGGTTTTAATTTTCTGATCGAACATGAAAATTATTCATCAAACAGGAAAAAGACGAGACAGTTTTTGAAGCTTCCTTATAATTAAAAGACAATTTACCAGAAACTGTGATAATTTCCTTTAATCATGATGATGATATTTTGTTTTTTGTGAACGGGACGTTTTTCTGCTGATGTTTCTGATGATCATGAAGTTTTGTCTCCTTTGGTTTTTTCCTTCTGAACAAAATGTGTTTTAAAAAAAATCAAGTTTTAAAATCAAAAGATTTCTGAAGAGATTTTGATTCGACTCAAACTGAAAAGAGGATTTTCTTTGAAAGACTTAAGATCAAGATGTTATTTTTTGCAGCGTGGACAGAAAAATCATGTGACCTTTGACGAAGTAAATGTGAAACGTTCAGTTAAAAAATCATCATTCATTAAGTGAAACCAGACGATTATTCTTTGTCAGTCTGAACAAGAACATGACAGTTAAAAAGCTGAATTTATATCTATAATTTAATCTCTAAAATCGTCCCTTCAGCGCCCCCTAGCAGCAGAGCAGGAACCCTGCAGAGCGTCCTGACAAACCTCCTGCAGCAGCGAAGCAACAAAAGAAAAACTGAATCCACTCGAGTGTAAAATAAAAAAAGAAGGATGAAATGAGCGCACAACAGAAGACGAGAAGCAGTGACGTCGGACGCTGAGGTGAAGGGGCTGATGGGAAATAAACAGGGTATTAAATGACATGCTGTTAAAGCTCAAACGTGCAAAGTTTTGCTTTTAGTGTCTCCGCCTTCCTCCAGACCGACAGACGCTGCCTGAGACCGAAACTCCGTCCGTCCGTCCGCCTGCGTTCACCTTACAAGACAAAAAAACGGGAAAAAACCCCACAAACAAAAACCAAACGCTAAAAATCTGCTTCGTACGTTTCTTCTCGCCACTTTCACGGGCTCGTCTCCTCCTCCTCCTCCTCCTCCTCCTCCTCCTCCTCCTCCTCTTCAGTTCTCCTCCCTTAAACATTAAGGAGCTGTACCGTGTTGACTTGATGTCATCAAACTTCCTGTGTGCTTTTCTCTGCTGGTCAGGAAACCCGGCGATGGAGTCTCGTTCATCCAAAAGGTAGAAAAGAAAACGCTCTGGTCAGCCGGTGTGTCGAGTCGCTGTGGGGGGGGGTGAGGAGGGGTGAGGAGGGGTGAGGCTGCCGTCTGCAGGTCGACTTCTCTTTTCAAAATAAAACAAACTGAATGTGGAGAGCGGAGCGGAGGAGCAGACAGTCCGGATCCTCCTCATAACTTCTCCTTGGACTGAACCCAGATGAACGGACCCGACTGCTCCTCGATGATCTGCTTCACCTGCTCGTAGATCTCCTCCAGAGTGTCGCCCTGAACGATGGCTGCAAGGACACGACAGGAAGAAGAAGCAAACCAACGTTAGTGATGAGAAACACACACACACACACACACTAGAGCACCAAATGTGGATTCATCCGCCGCTGAAACTAGTCCCCAAATATTTCCCTCTGATTGTTGAATGAAGCCTGAAGTGAGCAGCTGTTTGAGGAAACTGCTGTCTGTGACACTGCTGTCTGTGACACTGCTGTCTGACTTCCTGTCTGAACCACAGACAGGAAGTCTGTGGTTCAGACAGGAAGTCAGCCAGGTGATGATTGATCCAGAAGTTTTCCATGTGATGGGACGTGCAAATGATCAGAAACATCTGTTAAAAAACTTCAACTTTCTGCTCCTTCAGAGCCTCAGTGAGTCTCGACTGAAACTTCTTGTCACATCAGTGTTGAACGAAACGTCCTGACAAATTCTGTCAGACAGGAAGAAGAAAAAAACATTTTCAACTTAAACTTCCTTTAGAGGAAATAAAATATGAAACTGTTGGCTTCCATAATCCTGCAGCTCCAAGTCTGTGTGAAGGATGTTTGTCACTGAACAGACAGAAACACGACAGACCTGCTGAGGTTTCATCAGAGTTCAGCTGCTGACAAGAAGAACCGGAGCAACACCAGGTTCTGTCAGAACAGTTCAGTCCGGTGTCTGCAGGGGGCGCCGTCTCACCTGTGAAATGCTCAGTGAACTCCTGCTCCAGCTTGGTGGCTCTGTCGAAGGTTTTCCTGCCCTGCTCCTCCGTCAGACGCTTGTTCATCTCCCTGCAGGGTCAGAGGTCACAGAGAGGTCAGAGTGAGGTCAGAGTGAGGTCAGAGTGAGGTCACAGTGATGTCAGAGTGAGGTCACAGTGATGTCAGAGTGAAGTCACAGTGAGGTCACAGCGAGGTCACAGTGAGGTCAGAACGATGTCACAGTGAGGTCAGAGTGATGTCACAGTGATGTCAGAGTGATGTCACAGTGATGTCACAGTGATGTCAGAGTGATGTCACAGTGATGTCACAGTGAGATCAGAGTGATGTCACAGCGAGGTCAGAGTGATGTCACAGTGATGTCAGAGTGATGTCACAGTGATGTCAGAGTGATGTCACAGTGATGTCAGAGTGAGGTCAGAGTGAGGTCACAGTGAGATCACAGTGATGTCA
>JAPZDY010000004.1:23437046-23450693 GCA_029783645.1 Ctenochaetus hawaiiensis | reverse complement strand
ACTTACATCGCAATTTTTTAGAAAAGCTGCCGCAAATTCAGGCATTTTAGGCTGCAACAATCTTGAAAAACGCCCGCGAAATCCTGGAGGGACTGAATAAACTCGCAGTAACATGGAAACGCTCTGAGTGCAGGCCGGTGCACGAGGTACGAGGGAGACAGGGGGCCTTTGATTGGATATTTCCAAGCCAACCAAAAGCAGTGATTGGTCAGAGTTTTTACAGGATTACAGCAGCTACAGATGAGCTACGGATCTTTTTGGTCCTTTTTCAGAGATCATGAGTTATTGATTGCTGTTGGGATATAGAGACCATTTCAACCAGCATAATAACTGGTTTATACTGGATGAAATTACCAACTCCAGCTTTAACCTGCGTCTGTGAATGGAGGGGACACACACACACCTGTAGAGATGTAAACTCGTCACTGAAACAAAACCTTCTCAGGTTAAACAGCATGTTGAACAAGCGTCGACATGTTCAGTCTGCACAGGTTTTAAATTACGCACAAGCTGGAGAGGCGAGAGAGCAGAAGCTTCTCAGCAGCCGTCTGAAGACGAAGCTGGTGTTTAATGTCTGATGTGGTTGGGAACCTTTGAACACAGACGCTGGCTTAAGACCTTCCCATCTGACCGAGCACATAAAGACCAGTGGAGTTAAGAAGGTGTGGGATTACCTGTGCTGCTCGTGAGAAACCGGTCCGATCCCACAGCAGCGACTCCGTGACCTCACAGCTCACACCAACACTGTTTTCAACTCATTTCCAGCTCCACTTCACCTGTTCTTACAAACTGAGTTCATCCCAGCAACACTTCCTGTGAATGTTTTCACATTAAAGGTGCTCCAGAAAAGGACACAAAGAGGTTTTTAATGTGAAACACCCGACAAGGAAGTTTCAGCCAAAACTGGATTTTTAAAGTGAATCAAAACAGTTGTGCTGTTACTCAGAAAATGTTTCCTACACTGCAGTGAATCTGTTCATCATGTTGAGTTTGTATTGTTTATTTATCCTTCATTTTACAGCACAAGGCGAACATGAGATCAGGAAAGTGGGTGAAATCAGCGCTTGTCTCTAATAATGAGCAGGTTTCAGGTGAAGACGAGGTTTTCTCTGCAGCCGAGGTGAATAAAAGTGTTGATGGCTGAGGATTTACAGCATGTGGAGCCTATTTTTGAGTTTGAAACAGCTGCAGTCACATTCTGGTCATCAGAAAAGACTCTGAGTCCGGTTCAGTCAAACTACAGAGCTCAGATTCAATCTTTTCAGGTGACAATATTTAGATATAACTGTTCTTATTAATCAATGAATCAACTGACTTGACCTCTATGATAACTTGATCAAAGTATCTGCAGCCGTTGACCCTTAATGTCATGAATCCTGAGCAGAGTTCGGACACTCGGCAGCAGAGTGTCTTTACAGCTGCAGACCGAATGTTGATTTATGGAATTGAAAAGATTCGATTGATGCCATCTGTCTCTCTGAGAGGAATCAGGCCGGTCCGAACTGAAAGAACGAGAAGAAAAACAGAAGCTGAAGCTCTCTGTAAATCAGCGGTGGAGGGGTGGGGGGGTGGGATTATGCACTGGGGGTAATCGTCGTGTCCACAGAGGGATTACACTGTGCTCGGCCTGCTGCAGACATCTCTTTTTGGGGAGTTTGGCAGATTGGAAACTGTGAGGCAGAAATCTATTTTTCATCAGCGACACTCGGATGAAGTCAGGGTGAGCGTGACAAACAACATGCGTGTGTCGAAGCGTTTCTACTGTAAAAGGCCACAAATCACTGACTTCCAATAAACTATTTATTATTTATAATAAGTTTACAATGAAGCCAAGATTTAATATTTCAAAAAAAATCAAAAACAAAGATCTTTTGTAGGACGACATCAACTCTGTGAGGGTCTCTGCTGCCTCTCTCTCACCTGTGTGACTCAACAGGTGTTGGAACAGCATGAACAACAAGGACCTGCTAACATTAGCATGCTAGGCTAAGACAAACATATCCTCCTTACAAATGTCTTATGTTGCAAAGAGACAAACACATCCAACAGTGTGCAGAAAATGGAGAGAAATCAGTCTAACTGTCTGATATTCAGTCAGCTGAGGATCAGCTGGGGTTGAAAGCAGCGACTCCACCCAACAAAGAATCTCAAGACTTCTCCACAATTATGTCCAAAAGGCTTAACGTCACGTAGAAAAAAAAGAAAAAAAATCATGATGTTTGATGTTCATGATGATTTTATAGAAATTAAACGGATGCACTTGCAGGCAGCAGCTCAGTTTTTGTTTTGGTAACCGTCACTTGTTTCTCCGAGTAGAGATCACCTCCTTTGGTTGGATCAGGGTTCAGCTGGTTGGTCCAGATCCTGGACCGAGAAGGTCTCACACCTGCTGTTTTGGTTCAGATCAAACAAGAAAGTCTGAATGTTCAGACCACACAAGGCCTCCTCTTCAGTGTTTGCCTCATAAAAGCCTGGTGGTTCCTGTGAAGCTCTGTCTTGTGTCCTTCATGGGGGGGTTCGACACACAATGAGAGCTTGTTGATTTATTCAGCTCACGTTTTGTTGAGAGTTAAACAGACAGAAAATCTCTCTGATGTGACTGAGCTTCAAGCAGCAGAGCAACCGAACAGAAGAAGGATGAAGAGAGGAGGAAACAGGCCAGTGAGTTCACACTGATGATCTCCACTCATCCATTAGTGATGAAGATGCTGAGAGGAGGAGTCTGAGCTGGATGTCTGCAGGACGAGCAGAAACCCAAGAGTCGAGTCGTCGCCTGGTTAAGAGACATTTTCCCTCCTGAACCTTCTAATGATGTTAAATACGACGCTTAAATCGACCCTGACGTTCACACAAATGTGTTTGTATTGTCCTGAATGTTTCCAACTGAATGGTGGCAAAAGAGGGCAGTTAAAGGATTCAACCGAACACGAGTCTCCTGTGAAGTGAAGGATGAAACTTAAAGCAACATGCAGCTCCATCAATATTTCAGAGACACTAGTTTCCTTTACATCAGTTTCCTTCTGACATGAAACAGGCTGCATGACGACATCATGTGATGTTTGCACAATTCATCCTGTGCATGAACTCTTGACTGATTTAAATGTGTCCCTGCAGGTCTCAGATCAGTTTATACTGAGTTGGTTTATCACAGCAGTGTATCGATTGCAGATCAATAGATCTTATAGATCTATTTTACTGTTTTTCTAGTTAATTAAAGAATCTGCAGGCAAAGAAATCTGCTCATTTTGACAAAACTTTAAAACAAAAATGAAGAAATTAAAACATCAAACTTCAGTATCTTTTTCATTGTGTCCGTCTCCAGAAAAAGCAAAATATATTCATAAAAAGCAAATTAATCACTCTGCTGTTCCTCCGTGTGCTTTAAACCAGAGCTTCTAACTAACAAAGAGACAGTTTACTGCACCAAATACTGTACAAATGAATCTGACTGCTGCATTTTAATGAAGGTTCAGTTTCACTGCTGACGGTGCAGCCTGAGCTCTTATTGCATCGCTGCAGCTCAGTTACACGCAGAGACACTGTGGCTGACTGAAGTTACTGAAGTTTGTTTGTTTGTTTGTTTTGAGTATCACAGTTCTGTTTGATTTCATATGAAGAACCTGAGTCCGGATGCTCAACATGCTGCTGCTTCACGATTAAATGCTTTTGTGTTTTTCTAAATCAGTTTCTCTCTTCTGGTCCATGAGGAACAAAAGATGTTTGCACTGGTTCCTATGGTGTGTGAGGTGTGTGTGAGGTGTGTGTGAGGTGTGTGTGAGGTGTGTGAGGTGTGTGAGGTGTGTGAGACACGTCTGTCTGTAACGTCACCTTCCAACATCATTGTTTTTATGCTAAAGTCTTCCAGTTAGACTCCTTTAACGCTGAGCGGCAGCATGAGAGGATTTCCACTCAGTTTGTTTTATGGGCTGCATGAAAACAGCATAAACAGGAGAAAAAAAAATAGATATCACAGTATTTATATACAGGTAGAAATAAAAAACTGACACTTTAAAACCAAGACTGGAAAGTCGATACACTGGTTTTAACACATTTTTAAAATCTGTCAAAGAACCACAAACACCTCGTAATCATTGAAGTGATACACAATTTTACAGCCAAACAGGTGAAACACCACCAGACTGCCCATCCATCCGTCCGTCCGTCCGTCCGTCAGTCAGTCTGTCAGTCCTGGGACATTCAAACAGATCGGACCACGTTCCTGCTGCTCGGATCGTTCCACCTGCAGCAGCGTCTCGGTCCCGTTAGCCGGCAGCGACGGAAACATAAATAAAGACGCCGCTATGATCCGAACTCCACACAAACACCAGCGACGGCAAACCTGCAGGGTGACTTCTGCTTCACAAAGTCACATGGTTTTCATGTTAGATAACTGCTTCACATGTTTGTTGGTATCATAAACATGGACGTGAATCAACTCAAAGGATAAAAGAATAAAAAACCCTCTGAGCAAACACACTGACAAAGTGACACTCCGGAAAGAAAAATGTATCAGCGTAAAAGTCCAGAGACCAGCGGCTCGTTAAGAGCTCGTTTAGAGCTCGTTAAAGGATCGTTAAGAGCCGTCAGCTTCAACAGGCTAAAATTTATGACACTGTCATCCATCAGGCTGTTTGACAGAAGAGTTTCTGATTCTGACGGACTGACGAGAACAAGAACACACACCAACCTTCACCACACACACATTACTACATTATTCTCACTTTACTGAATAAAACATGCAAACCACAAGTCAGCATGTCGTCTGTATAATCTATGACCAACATACAAACATGAGAGGCTGGGCTGCAAAATTAATAAAAAAATTAATTAACTGAAATATTAACTGAAGCTTGAAATATTTATCAAAATCGAAATAATCACTAATATATATTCTTTCAAATTGTGCAGCTCCAGCAGCACATTTGTCCTGCAGGCTCACGAGCTCTCTCACTTCAGGACACAAAGTCAGCAAACTGAACAACTTCTCCTTTTCTGAACCAATCAGATCAGTTCAGTTTCTTTGTTACCACAAAAACAATAAAACCAGGAAACTGAAAGTCACTTTGTGTCCTGATCATGTGACCAACATCTTTTAAAGAGACACCACGTCCAAAAATTAACTACAAACTCTGTTTCAGGAAATAAAAATAAAGCAGAGAGTGATAGTTTGCTGATCCTTTCTGACATTAACTGCAGACAGTCACTTCATTTCATGTCTGACCTTCAGCTGCAGTGATCTTTGAAAACATGAATTTGTTCTGAGTTTGATGCAGCAACATGTTTCCAACAAGTTGAGACTGGAGCAATGAAGTCTGGGAAAGTTATGATCCAAAACACCTGTCTGGATTATTTCACAGGTAAACAGGTTCACTGGTGAGAGGATCATTACACTCATCTGAAAATGATCCAAAGACTGAATCCTGGTTGAAGCACAAGGATCAGTTTCACCTGTGAGGACAAGAAGTGGGAGGTAAAATCTCTCGTTTGTCGGATGTTTTAGAGTCACTGGACAAAAATCTTCTTTGAGAACTTTGACGATTCAAACACATCCTGATCAGAAGGTACGAAACCTTCTGACTGTGAGTTTTCCAGGATGTTTCTGTCGTTCTTCTGTGACCGGAGAGACAGACTGGAGGATTCCAGCTCGGCCGTCGTGGTGCCAAGAGGTGTGAAACCTGGACAGAGACCTTTGTGAAACCCCTTTCACTCTTTCTCCCTCTGCCCTCAAACTTCCGGCCTGTTTCTCTACTTTTCTGTCAAACAGGAAAAGGAAAACATTCCAGGTTTTCCAGGATGCCTGGGAACTCTGGTGTCCTCCCTGCGGTCGTGCCCGTGGGGTTGCTGTTACGCAGCACCGAGCTTTTGTTTTCCACAGCTTGTCAGTGTTGGCAGTGACGGTGCAGGAACGGCTCAGACTCTGGAAACTAAAACAACCGTTTGTTCGTTTCGGTGCAGCTGGTGTCGTATTCTGTGTTTGAGTCGCACAAAGCCGTCAAGTCAGCATCACGTGTCCACACCACAACATTTCACTGGGCTTGTTAGAGAGTCATTGTTCTGGATGTTGGACAGGCTGCTGTTCTGTTGAACCGACACAAGTTTGAGGGAAAAGTCCAACGTTGGCTCACACAAACCACAGAAGACTCTTCCACAAAGAGAAGTTCACCACAGAGCCTTTATTCAGGAGGAAAGAGCAAGTTTCCTCTCAACTATCAACAAGTTTCTGACGTGAGCCGAAGAGTTTTTCATCCCAACGAGATTCATGAAGGAAAGTTATTACTCGTCTTGTTTCTGCATTCAGTTTTTATTGGTTTTAGTAATAATTTTATCATCAATCGGCTCTGAAAGTAGAAGTCCAGTAAAATAAGAGCAACACAATCATAAAAATATAAAACTAAATAATGATGTTGGATTTCAGTGATGTAAGTGAACCTGACGTGTGCACGGTATCAACACAAGCAGCCAAACTTTGAAGGAAACACAAAGTAAAACTGGTAAAAAGTTCATTTAAATCACAAACTGATCAAAAACTGGTCGTTAGTTTGGAGTCCAACCAGATGTTGGACGTCAGTTTTCAGTCTGATGGTGCTGACTGAAGACTGAAGCTCTCCTCCTCAGTAACAGATCCACTGAACAACCTCAAACTCCTGACCTTTGACCTCTGCTGTCACAACAAACCAGTCACCACATTATCTCAGAGGAACTCCACTGCAGCCACATGAGCTGCTGTTTGCTCATCTTCTCCCATCATCAGCGGATCTTCAGAGGTGTTTTCCCTCCAGATGTTGCTGCTGTTTGTGCAGTCTGCACGCTCTCAGCCTCCGGACGGTCACACCGACACACCGGCAAACTGTGTGACCTCTCACCCCACTGTGACGGCTCACACAGGACACACAAACACAGGAACCACGGCGGCCATGACGGCCGACTCTCTCCTACACGCAGCAGGAGGTCAGGAGGTCAGCAGAGAGGCGACGGAGCCTCAGTTTACACACACTTCCTGTGTGACACGTGACCCTCAATGATGAATGAAATCAGCAGCTGAACCACATAAAGGATCAATCGATGAGTTCAAGCTTCAGCCGCAGGAACACAGAACTCCATCCAGAGTTTACAGAATCATCAATACGTGTGTGTGTGTGTGTGTGTGTGTGTGTGTGTGTGTGTGTGTGTGTGCGCACAGCTGCTGATTTACTACGTTCTCCATCTGTTTTGTTTAGTTTAGGATCTTTGACTGTGAATCTCCACACTTATCGATCATCTGATTGGCACAAACACACACACTTCTGCTCTACATGTGAACACATATCACTGATTAAAATTCTTGCAGGTGTTTGTTGTTGTTGACAAATTTTTGTCCCAATAATTCAAATTTATTGGTGACAAAAAGTTGTTGTTTAAAGGGAAACTAAAAGCTTTTCCATCACACTGAAACAAACACTGCTGCCGTCGCTGGTCAGCAGCAGGAACATCAGGCGCTTGTGAGTTTATTACTATAAACTTTTAAATTACAGGTTTACAAACAGCAACACGTTAATTTAAATCAATATTTGGTTACTGGAGAACATGATTTAAGGTTTCAAATGGCTCTGATCATAAAGCAACATGTTTCAGACTCAGATTGACCTTAAAGATTAAATTAGGTGCCAGTTTCTGTTTTCACAGAGTTTATGTCTCTAAAATGTGTCTTTGTGTTTCTGTAAGAGTTCAGCTGAGAACCTAATCAAACTGTTGGAGCACAGCTCCTCGTTCTCCACAGTTTCTGGACCATCTGGTCCTTTTTCCTGGTGGCATTGAAGCCGTGTGACAGCGTGCTGAGTGTTTGCAGAGGGAGGCGGTCGTACCTATGAGAGCCTGGAACAGGTTGCTCTGGAAGATGTCGATGACCCTCTGGATGGAGTGTCGCAGCTGCCGGTCCTCGGTGTGCTGCAGCTTGGCCCGGTACTCCTCCAGCAGCAGCAGGGCTCGCTGGGCATCTGGACCACAGGAGGAGGAAGAGGAGCAGGAGGAGCAGGAGGAGGAGGAGGAAGAGGAAGAGGAGGAGGAGGAGGAGCAGGAGGAGAGGAGGAGGAACAGGTGAGTCAGGGTTACAGCATTTCAATCTGAGGCTCAGCGACGAATCAGAGGTGACCTGCGAGTCGACGGCTGCAGTGAAACTTGGACAAACGAGCGGCTCTGAACGAACAGCTGCTTTCCAGCTGTTTAATCCCTCAGTGCTGAAACACTGAGCGCTCCATCAGATCACAGCCTCACTTAATGCTTTAATATTTAGTTAAATATACTAATACTGCCAAACATGAAGGAGTTCAGACGGTGGGAAGGTTGAACTGCAGGTCAGTATAAATGGAGGCTGGTTGAACTGAGAGAAGCCTCCCCGCTGCAGGTCAAAGGTCAGCGTATCAGGCTTAGAGACGCATCAGATCAGATTTGGGTTTATAGAGCATCAAAACTTCTGACTCTGTCGCTGCACAAACTCATTCTGACTGATATCAGAAAAATGATGAAGATGAGGCTGAAAAGTAATAATGTTTGACCTTGATGTGGTTTTAATGTTTACTTGATGTGCCTTTAGAGGCCTGGAGACGAGTAACATGTGGTGTTTAAACAATATTTACAATATCAGTGAATATCTCATGGTTTCATGAATCAATTGTCAGATAAAAAGACTGAAAATGTCCTTTTTAACTTCACAGAGCCTTGTGTGATACCTTCAAACTGTCCAAAACAAGAAAATATTCAGCTAAAACTGGTATAAAAAACATTTTTTTAAGCTTTCAAAAGCTGGACACAGACCACCTTTAATGTTTCTGCTTAAGAAATGACTGACAGCAGTTAATCAGTCATCAATATTTGGTTTAAAAATGCTGCTGGTTGACTGTTGGATGTAATTAAAGGTCAGTGTTTCAGCTCAGCTTCGGTTCACTGACCATGAAAAAGTTCTGTAGCTGAAGAAACCAACAAATCTGCAACTAAACTGAAAGAACTGAAGCGATAAGATGCAGATGATTAAAAATGAGCTTCTTAAAAACAAATCTGAGAAAACTGAATGACTTTCAAGGCCTGAAGAAGGAAAAAGAGCTGATCATGCAGATCTTACTGCGACTCACCTCTCGATCAATACATGAAAAACAGGCAACAAATAAACGACAGCAGTTAAAGTTTTGTTTAATGAAACTTTTATAATTTAACAGTTAGTCAAAGTAATATTTGATTCAGGAAGCTTCAATCTGCTGCAAAACGATGAAGGGAAATGTTCAACAGCAAGAAAAGACGATTAATCAAAAAGGAAATCAATAGAAAACTGATCATCAATAATCTGAGAACACAGTTCATTATTAACAGAATGTTTAATTTGTTCATTTAACCTGTTTTATTTGATTAAATCTGAATATCTTTTGCTTTCGTACAAAGTTAGACTTGTAACAAAGTCACTTTGGACTCAAGGAGTTTTTACAATTTAGGAATTTGTTTTATTTGAGAGTTTATTGATTAAACAGGAAGCTGATTGATCAGAAATTTCCACTACAACTTTAGAAAGAGGCCACGGAAAACTGGAAAGTGTGAAATGATCATATTTTGTATTTTAAGGTAACTTTATCATATTTAACTGTCTTTTATTTACATCAGAGACTGAAAAGGAAATTGTGGACTTTACATGATTTTTTAAGGAAAAAGTGAAAATGTCTCGTGTTGAACAGAAAACTGAATCGATGAGAGTTTAAAGAAAGATCAATAAATCATGACAGTGATCAGCCTGGATCGATCACATCACTTTGCTCACTTTGTTCTCTTGTTTGAACACAAAGTGACATGAAGCCATTTCACTTCACACCGTGTGAACTGGTCCTGATCAGTTTCTGTGGTTATTGATCTTTGTATTGATCCGCCCGACGCGCTCAGTCTGAGTTCTTCTCCTGGTGTGACAGTGAAGCTCTGAAGGAGCTGCTGCCTGTTGAAGCCTCGGACATGTTTTATTCATGTTCAGAGTATTTTTAGTCGGCTCGTCTCACACAAGGTGCCCCATTTACAACTCGGTTAGCAGCGGCGGCTAACCGGCTAACTTTCACTCACTTTACCTGCTGCCCTGGCTCGGCTCGGCTCGGCCACAGTGAGCCGTGTGGGCCGTGTTTGGCTCGAGTTAGGAGTGTGTCGGTGTGTGTGTCGGTGTTGCGGGTCTTTAATCGCCGCTGCGGTCGCAGTTTGTCCCGCAGTTTGCAGCCGTTAGCCGCTAGCTTGCTAGTTACCATGAGAAGTGAGCGGCTTACCTTTCTTTCTGACTGGCATGGTGCGGTCTGGCTCGGCTCGGCTCGGCTCTACTTCTGTGTCAGCCACATACAGTCCTCACTCGGGCCGCTTTTGATCGGTTCTTCGGCCGGTTCAGCCCCGCTGTAGGCGCTCCGAGTCGGGCTGAAGAAAATCCTCCACGACGACACCAAGTTCCCTCCGAGCCAAACAGCCTCCAAAGTGCCTGTCAGGGGAAAACTGACGCGGCCAGCGCCGACAACAACCGCCTCTCTCCGGGGAACACCGGGGGAAAACACGCAGGAGTTCCGCTTCAAACTAACACCGCACACAGCAGGCGGGATCCCGCTGGAAGCTCCGCGGAGCGCCGTCCTACACCGACCCTCCGAGCCGCGGCTGCCCGTCACAGAGGCTCCCTGCCCCGGCGTGCACCGCGCAGGCTGACCGCGGCGGTGACGCTCGGCTGGTAAAAAGTGGAGCTCGAGCTTTCAGCCACCGGGACCCGCCGCGCGCCGAACACCGAGGAAGAAACCGTCCGTTTCCGTGCGGGCTGCGCGCCAGGCGGTGCATGCGTGAGCTGCCCGCTGCCGCTGCGGTGGCGGAGGGAAGGAGCGGCTCCGGAGCTCCGCCGCTTTTTGCACAAATAAACTAAAGTTCAGAGTCCTGCCCGGTGGCACACCTCTCCAACTCGAGCCGTGCCAAGCCCGGGCTGCTCGATCCCGCACTGGCACGCACACTTCTGCGCTGCGTTGTGCATGCGTGTCAAACTTCTCTCAGTGCAAATCCTTCCTCTCTTTTTTCTCCCACTTCCTCTTTTTTCCTGCTTCTCCTCTTTTCTTCCTCCTCCTCCTCCTCCTCCTCCTCAGGTCCACAAATTCCAAACTTTCCTCCAAAATGGCGTCTGACGGAGCTGCAAATGTGAACCATGTGATTTCCAAAAGCCTCCCCCTCCAACCTGCCGCCCAATCAAGCTGCTCACCTACAGGAGCGAGGAAGAGGAGGAGGGTCAGGGAGGAGAAGGAGAAAAGTTTGGGACTGAGAGAAAGGGAAGGTTCAAGTCTGAGAGGGAGAGACAGCAGGAGGAAGAGGAGGACGAAGAGGAGTCGGACGGGAAAAGATGGATCACAGAGTTTAAATGAAGCAAATGGAGGAAGCAGAAAAACTCCAGGATGAAGAGGAAAGAGATGGAGAAGTAAAGGGAGGAAGAAAAGGATGAAGAGAAGAAACTGAGAGGAAGAGGAGGGTTTGATGATGAAGAAAACCTGAGTGTTAAAGCTGTGAAGGCTCCTGGTGTGAACTGTGGAGAAACACTGATATAATATTAATAAAAACATATGAACTCTACCTGACAGGAACAAAGAGGTGAAAGTGGGAGAAAATGAAATGTTGATGAAACATGAGACTCAGACAGACGAGTCCAGGACAGCCAACTTCTACTTTTGTCTGATTTTATTTGTGTTTTTCCTTTGAAACAAAGTCTCCTCGTTCATTTCTAAACAAACTTTTCCTTTTCATTTTGTTTTTATTGTTACCTGTGATTCTTCTGAAGCTGAGTATTTAATTTTTCAGTAATTTGTTAGTTTCTGTTTTCATATTCTTGGTGTTTTTTTCTGTATTTGTCAGTTTGATTTTCTGTATTTTTTCTGAACTTCTCTCAGGAAATAAATCTTCGTGTGTCACTTTATGTCACTTCAGAGACAATAAAAATGTTCTAAAAAGGCCAGAAAACAGTTTTGCTGTTAACAAATGAACTTTGTTTTGTTGAGTCACTTAAACGCATCATAATTAAAACGAACTTCCTGCTGCATGATTGATAAAACTGGTTATTTAGAGGAGGCCCCAGCTGAGGTCAGAGGTCAGGCGCTGAACTCTCCTGTAGTACAAATCGGTCCTTTGGTGGCGATGAAGATGAAACGTCCTCCTCCTCTTCATCCCCGTGTGAAGCCTCCCTCTTTGTCTCTCCGCCTCTCATGTCGTCTCTCATGTGCTGATGCAAACCACTCGAAGCTCTGGCCCAGATTAAAGAGAGCAGTTCCGGCAAAAGGAGGAGGCCTTTATTTTTAGACGGTCATGTTTAATGAATGACCTCGCCTTGAGTCTCGGGCTCGTCGTATTAAAGTGGAGAAGAAGAGGTTCACTCTGCTCTCACGCCATCTGTCACCTCCACAGAGCAGGACGCATCAAATTTGGCTGAAATATGACGGACAGAGACGTTCAGGTGCTGCTGATGACAGCTGATCGACATGTTAAATCAATAAAAGATATTTATATTAATAAATCTCAGATACAGCATGTTGATAAGATGGGAAACAAACGTTCAAACGTTATTTTTACCATTATTCACCTTCACCACAGACACCACGCTGCAGCCACATGAACTAAGCTAAGATTAGATATTTTTGTTCATGTTACATATTTATATGTTGTTATTAGTAAAACCAGACAGGAACAACAGCTTTTTATGCAACTGTCAGTTTTAAAGGATTTGCAGCCATTTTGCTGTTAGTTGAACTTTTATTCTATAATGTGGACAAAAGTCAAAGGAAAACCTGCCTCATCACTTCATGGCACCAAATGGTAGAAACAGCTCTTCTTCCAGAGAAAAGACCACAGAGGTTTATATAGTTTAAAATGATGGCAGATTAGATTAGATTAGATTAGAAACAAGCTGATTGAACATTCACCTCCTCTGATGCTTCAGTTTGTTTCAAAGGCAAACTTTTCTTGTTTAATCAGAGATGTGATGATTACCTCCAGCTTTTATTCACACCAGCATAAAGACGCAGTGAAAATTAGCACTTTAAAAAATCACTTTCACTCTGAAACAAGAGGGAGATTATCACTGTCCACCAACATTCACAACCAGGAGCCACGTTAAAGCTCTTTTCCAAAGAGGCTGGAGAGGGAACAGTGAAAATGAAGCTTCAGCCAGCAGCTCGTCAGCTTAGCTTAGCTTAGCATAAAGACTGGAAACAGATGAAACAGCTAGCCTGACTCTGTCCAAAGATAACAACACATTTGTGCATCATTATGGACTCTGTTAATTTTTTTCGTTTTCCTGAAGCTGGAGCTTTCCTGAACCCCAATACAAATGCACCTCCCCACCCACACACACACACACACACACCCCACCCACTAGGCAGCCAGGCAAGCATGTCTGTCAGGAAAGAGAAAGGTAATTCCAGGTGACTCTCTGAAAGTTTAATTTACAGATGTTCCTCAAACGCCTCTTGGGCCACGCCGTTTGAAACCAAACTCGCGCGCGGAGGAGCCGAAAACGTCCGTTAGCAGAGAGCCTCAGGAGGACCTGCCAACACGGTGAAAGGACAGTAAATAAGTCAGCCATACTAGTTAAATTATATCGTTATTGGCATGAAAATTAGCGTGTATACTCAGCACACTGTTAGC
>JAPZDY010000004.1:23351442-23363161 GCA_029783645.1 Ctenochaetus hawaiiensis | reverse complement strand
GTGTGTACATGTGTATGTGTGTGTGTGTGTGTGTTGTGGGTCTCTTTAATCTGCAGATGTTCTCTGTGTTTCAGGACTTTTTCTCGTTCTGAATGAATCTGAATCACAAACTTCAATAATCAAACAAAATGTTTTGCAGTAAAAGTACAAAAATACTCCTGCAAAGTACTTGATTACTCACCTTACTCGAGTATTTAAAGAGCAGGAGACGGATTCTTGCAGATTCTTGCAGATTAAAGTCTCACCGTCAGTAATGTGACTGTTTCTCCTCCTGAAGCAGCAACATGAAGATGTTTTCTCATTTTTAATTAACGATGAAACATCAGAAATCATGAAACTGTGAAATTCTTGCTTGTGAAATTCTTGCTTGTGTTGTACGTCGCTTTGGACAAAAGCGTCTGCTAAATGAAATTGTAGAAGTTGTAGAAACAGAATCTCAGAAGTCGACGTCGTTTAAAAGTCAGATTTTTTTCTGACCAAACACATTTTGTGTCACACATGAAAAAAAAAGCAAATTCAACACGTTGAAGCTTCTGTGATGAAAAATGACTCAAACAATGAAGCAATAATCATAATCATTGATTAATGGTCGCAGGTCGAGTTACGTGTTCGCTCCTCGGACTCACAGACTGAAGTTACAGTAAAAGTACCACAAAGTAAAAATACTCTGTCGTTCGTCTGCGTTCGAAGTCTCATTTAGAAGAAGAAGTTTGACTTTTATCCTGAAAACCAATCGATCATTTTATTCCAAACAAAAACACCAGAGTTCCTCTGATGTTCACTCACATGCAGCTGGTTGATCACCTGAGATGAAAAACTTTTAATAACATCGTCTGTTCGGTGTCGGCGAGTCTCTGCGGAGGAGGACGAGTCTGTTTCACATGTTCGTTCTTCAGCAGAACCTCACAGAGAAGAAACCTTCTCAGATCTGAACTGAGCTCCAGAGACACGAATCAGCTTCTTTCACTCTGTGGATTTATGTGTGAACATCAGAAATGTCCAAAAGATTAACTTTAAAACTGAATTATTAAGTTTAAAACTGTGATTTACAAACAGATTTTCAGTGAAAAAAGGCACAAATTATTTATAAAACTTTAAATTGTTCATTAATAATAAGTTTTTAAGTGATGATGAGAGAAGATTTGTATCTTTTTAGCTTTTCCGCCTCGTTTCTTCTTCTTTTCTTTTATCTGCAGTTTCTGGCAGCTCGAAACCTTTAAATGGAGAAAAGAGAAGTTTGACTTGAAGCTGAGTTTGAGCTGCAGAAAACGACAGCGTGCATGCTGGGAAAAAAGGGCTGAAAATGTGCTAAAAAAGATCAGAACGAGTGCAGAGAAAGTGTGCAAAAGTCCTCAGAGGGAACCTGCACACGAAGCATCAGAAATACTTTGAATACTCGAGTAAAAGTATGAGAGTTTCTGGTTGGAGTGATGCAGCTGCGTGTCGAGCTGCGTCACGCTGCCGGAGGAAGATGAGTTTGATGAAAAAAACAAAGATCAGATGCTGCTTCTGTTTTGTGAGCTGCGTCTCTTCTTCTGCTGTTTCTCACCTGATCTGAGCTCAGTCTGCTCGACTTCCTCTGTTTTAAATTTAGGCCAAACTTTCAGAGACTTCATCACTTCCTCTTTTCACTGTTTTTAACGACAAGACGCCGCACAAACTCGACGAAGCCGCCTCGCTCTGAAGATCAGCGGGCTCTGAACCCAGTTTCTCTCCTCTCCTGCACTGTAAGTCGTCTGAAGGTTGTTAAATCAGCTTCAGGAGCAGTTTGTCGAGCGTCAGGCGGCTCTGCAAACCACAGACTCCATGTTTTTCACTGTCGGCTGCAGGAGTCCTCTGCTGCATCTTCACAGACACGTTTCCTTAAATCAGCCTGACGTCTGTGGTGTCTTTGGAAACTTCTGGATTTCTGCTCGAGTTGAGATTAAAGTTTTGTGGATTTAAACAGAGTTTGGACGAACAGGGTGAGTTTGAGCTGTGAGGGTTTTTGTCAGAATGTCGTTGAGGATCTGTGCTTGAAAGTTTTTGAAAATGCTCACTGAGTTTCTCTGCAGGTTCAGAAAAACCTTCAGGTTGTTTGACCACCTGGACGAAGAGCTGACGAGCTCAGAGTCTCTGTGCGTCTGATGCTTCACTTAATTTATGTAAAAAATTTTGGTTTCAGTACATTTTGGTCCGATGACTCACCGTCAGAGCTCAGAGTGAAACCACAGCGCTGCGTTATTTCACTTTCTTCTTCTGTGGTCATTCAGAGGAGGAAGGTGAAGATGATGTTCCTGTGTGTTTGTGTGATGAGGATGATGATGAGGATGATGATGATGATGAACTCAGATGTCAAAGTGAAGAACGAAGCGTCAAACTCTTTGTGTAAAAGTTTCCGTTTCGCAGTAAAAATAAGTTTTTCTTCAGCTGAAAACTTATTTGTACACAGATCGTTTTGATGAGCTGCATTAAAGTAAAAGCTTTTTTTTTCTAACAGGGACGCAGAGTGCTGGTCAGGTGATTGAAGGTGTCGTTTGAGTCAAATGAATCTGATTGGCTGAGCCGATGAGTCTCAGAGCAGCAGACCTGCTGTGTTCAGAGCTTCGTGACCTCTGACCCTTTAAAACCAGCTGAGTTTGTTTTTAACTCACCTGAAGGTGTCGCGTTCATCGCTGAGAGCAAAACTTTGTTTCCTTCAGACAAAAACAGGGTTCAGCTCTCAGGTTTCCGTCTCCGTCTGCGTTCATTCGGCTGTTTCCTCGATTTCAGTAAAAGAAAACAAGAAGAATGTAAATGAAGTTCTGCAAACAGATAAAATCCTTTGGAAAGTTTCCGACTCAAGGAGAGAATTTTTAAAAAAATATAACATTTGATGCATTTTGCACGTTCTTGTAAACACGATTTACAAAAGATAAAAAATAGTCAAAATGTTTCCTGCTCTGATTTTGCTTCAACCAGCCTCGAACATTTTTATCAAAGTTCTTTGACATCTTAGACAGATTTTTCTTTCCATTGGAGGTGTGTTTCCCGTCTGAGCTCCTCGAGCTGAAACCTGACAGACTGAAGCAGGTTTCACGTCATGTGACTTCTGACCTTCTGCTGATCCTCTGACTGTTTTACCTGCAAATAAACTGTTGGTGCTAAAGTTTTAAGACACTTTAAATCCAGTGAGAGAGAAACTGAGCGGATTTTATTGCTCCAGTGTGACAGTGATGCCATCTCATGGGCTTAGGAGCTTTTATTTTGAAGGTCTGGTTATACAGTGATGCTGTGTAGAGGAGGCTCGGCTTCACTCTGTAACACAACAAGAGAAAAGCAGGAGGAGTTTTGCTCGCATGTGCAGCTTTTTAGCAATTTAGATTTCTAAATGACTGATGATGATTCTGGACAATCTGTAAATAAAGTTTCAGCACTTTGAAGACTCCGTCACAGACAGAAGGGCTCGTTAAAGTTAATGTTTGACACAGGGACAGTCTCTGTGGGTTTGTCTGGTCACCAGGGGGCGACAGAGTGCAGGTTCAGCGTCTCTCTCTCTGCTGTCACTTTGTTCAGAAAACTTCAACATGAGGACGATTACATTAAAACGAGTTAAACTCAACGTGTCGCAGGATGTTTAAAGTCTCAGTCACATGACTGCTGTCCCCAGTGAAAACCTCGTATCTCCAGATGAGTTCATTTTTAACTGAAAGTGTTCTCGTGTGTGTCGACAGCATGGGGAACCTGATCAAGGTGTTAACCAGAGACATCGACAACAACGCCGGAAACTTCTTCCTGGACTTTGAGAGTGAGACACACACACACACACACACACACACTCACACACAGACACACACACACACACTCACACACACACTCTTCCTGTCTCTGACCTCTGTGTGTGTGTGTGTGTGTGTCTGCAGACGCGCAGCCCTCGTCGTCGGAGACGGCGGTGTGGGAGGAGGTGAACCAGGTGCTGACGGAGGCGAAGGTGGTTCTGGAGGACCTGCAGGCGTACAGAGGAGCAGGGGAGGAGATACGACAGGTAACTTACTCGAGTACTGAACATGAGCCTCCATGCAACTCTCTCTTTCTGCACCTCAGAGGCAGATACTGGACTTTTTACTCCATTACTTTTGTGTGACAGCTTTAGTTACCTTTCAGATCCCGATCAAAACATTTACTGTTACATGACCACTTTTACTCTATTACTTAAGCTTTAACTTGACTCTATTACTTTATCTACATTAACTGCCACTGGACCATTTTACTCTATTACTTTAGATACATTAACTGCTACTGGACCACTTTTACTCTGTTACTTAAGCTACATTTTACTTATACTACACAAATATGCTTTTACTTAAGTAGAGCTTGAATGTAGGACTTGTACTAGCAGTGGATTACTTTCACAGTGTGGTTTTAGTACTCTGAGTACTTTTTTAGTACTTTTGCAGTGAAGGATCTGTTCATTTTTGTATCCAGGCTTTTATTGTGAAAAGACAGAAATGTGTCTGTGTTTTCTGATGAAAGGACGAGTCAAACTACAGAAGAAAACATGACTTATAACACTCTTATTGTGTGTATGTGTGTGTGTGTGTGCGTGCGTGTGTGTGTGTGTGTGTGTGTGTGTGTGTGTGTGTGTGTGTGTGTGTGTCCAGGCCATCCAGAGTCCTGGTGTGGAGGGGGTTCAGGAGAAGGCCTGGTCAGCTGTGGTTCCTCTCGTTGCCAAACTGAAAACCTTCTACGAGTTCTCGCTGAAACTCGGTAAGAACCTCTGAATGAACCTGTGGATACTCTGTTACTCTGCAGAGAGTAATAAGTTACTCTCACAGGACTTGAAACGACAGTGTGTGGTCAGTTTGATGAGTCAGAGTGAAACATCTCGATAACTGCTGACAGTCAGACCACGAAATGTGCTGAAGTTATTTATTGCCTCTTTAAAATAAACGTCCTCTCCTACAGCGCCACCCTCAGGTCAAACATGACACTTCAAACTCAACTAGTGATGGTTTAAACCTCCTGGATGTAGTTTGGTCTCTGTGAACAGTGTCAAAGTAGCTGTAATGAACACTACAGCCTGCAGGGGGCGACAGCAGACACTGAGACATCAGCAACATTTCCTGTTTGTCACAGACTCAAGACCTGAGTTTTTCTCTAAGTGAAAGGAATCAAAGAGTCTGACTTTTATATAAAAAGATAAACTCCGTGTGTCCCCCACCTCCCTCCTGCCTCCCTCCTCTCCCCCCTCCCCCCCCCAGAGTCCAGTCTGCGGTGCCTCCTCGACATCCTCACCAGCCCCGCCTCCACCCCCACCCAGCATCTGGAGCAGAAACAGGCTCTGGCTCGTCAGTTCGCCCACATCCTGCACTTCACGCTGCGCTTCGACGAGCTCAAGGTCTGCACCTCCTGCTGCTCCTGCACCTCCTCCAGCTCCTGCACCTCCTGCAGCTCCTGCTCCTCCTCCAACTCCTCCACCTCCTGCACCTCCTGCACCTCCTCCACCTCCTGCACCTCTTCCAACTCCTGCACCTCCTGCGTCTCCTCCGCCTCCTGCACCTCTTCCAACTCCTGCACCTCCTGCACCTCCTGCACCTCCTCCACCTCCTGCACCTCCTGCGTCTCCTCCGCCTCCTGCACCTCCTCCAACTCCTCCACCTCCTGCACCTCCTGCACCTCCTGCACCTCCTCCAACTTCTCCACCTCCTCCACCTCCTGCACCTCCTCCAACTCCTGCACCTCCTGCACCTTCTGCACCTCCTGCACCTCCTGCACCTTCTGCACCTCCTGCACCTCCTCCGCCTCCTGCACCTCCTGCACCTCCTCCGCCTCCTGCACCTCCTCTGCCTCCTGCACCTCCTACATCTCCTGCACCTCTTCCACCTCCTGCACCTCCTGCACCTCCTGCATCTCCTGCACCTCTTCCACCTCCTGCACCTCCTGCATCTCCTGCACCTCTTCCACCTCCTGCACCTCTTCCACCTCCTGCATCTCCTGTGCCCCCTGCACCTCCTTCACCTCCTCCGCCTCCTGCACCTCCTATACTCCTCCTGTTCTTCATCTGTCTTCACCCCTCTTCTCTTCCTCTTATTTATCTCCTCCCTGTGTCTTGACCTCCCTCTCACCTTCTCCTCATCCTCCTCCTTCACCTGCTGCATCTTTAATCTTGATGAGCTCCACCTTCACTGCTCCTCCTTCCTCCTTCTCCTCTGTGGAGAGTAACTAAGAACAAATACCCAAGTACTCCAGTTTACTCTGTGAGATACTTTTGACTTTAAACTCCGACTTTGAAAGAACCTGAACTTCTCCAAACTCTCCTCCTCCTCATGTTCTTCATCTCTTTGTTCAGATGACCAACCCGGCCATCCAGAACGACTTCAGCTACTACCGCCGAACCATCAGCCGCATGAGAATCAACAACCTGTCTGTACGGCACACACACACACACACACACACACACACACACACACACAGCAGTCAGCTGATCAGTGACCAGGTTTCCATGGTAACCTGTGACTGCTGTTTTTTTCCAGGCCGATGCAGGAAATGAGGTCAACAACGAGCTGGCCAATCGGATGTCTCTGTTTTACGCCAGCGCCACGCCGATGCTGAAGACGCTAAGCGACGCCACGACGAAGTTCGTCTCAGATGTGAGTCCGTAGATTCGTGTCTCAGCTGTTTCTCTGTGGGTCTTTTTATTCTTGCATCAGAGGTCTTCTTCTAAATCATTCACTGAGCTCACACATTCATTCATTCATTCATTCATTCATTCATTCATTCTCTCAATTTGAATTTAATTATTTTAACTTAACATTAAAAACAGAAAGACAAAAACAACAAAAGTTTTCTGAGTTTAATATTTATTTTTTTAAAGGAAACAGTGATTTCATTTCTTCTAACGACAGCTGTAATGAACATTTCAGCCTGTAGGGGGCAGTAGCATTCCTGTGGACTCTGCTCTTCCTTTTTCTATAATCTACCAGCAGAGGGCGCCCTCGCTGCATACTTCAGTGTGTACAGACATGAAGGACAGTTACAAAGCTCAGTGTTCAGCCACGTTCAGAAGCTTTTCACTGATGCACCTGAACGACATGACCTGTTTTTTCTTTGTCTTTTTTTAAGAGTATTTTTACTCTGTTGTATTGTAACTGTTACTTTATTACAATTTTAACCTGATCAGCAGCTGAGTGTAAGAGATAAAGCTTCCCATTTTTCTAACATGAGTTTCCTCAGCTGTGTCATCTGTTTACTTGTTGAGTTCATTGAATAAAACTTTATTGTTCTGTTGTTGCCGGGCAGAATCCGGACGTCCCGACTGAAAACACCACAGACTGTCTGAGCACGATGGCCTGCGTGTGCAAAGTGATGCTGGAAACACCGTGAGTGCCCACATGTTCCTGAACGCATCATAGCAACCACCTGCCTCAAACATGAACCAACGCCCTGTGTGTGTGCGTGTGTGTGTGCGTGTGTGTGTGTGTGTGTGTGTGTGTGTGTGTGTGTGTGTGTGTGTGTGTGTGTGTGTGTGCAGAGAGTACCGCAGTCGTTTTGCCAGTGACGAGACGGTGTTGTTCTGCCTCCGTGTGATGGTCGGTGTCATCATCCTGTACGACCACGTTCACCCGGCCGGAGCCTTCGTTAAGACCTCCAATATAGATGTGAGTTATTCTGTCACACACACACACACACACACGCACACACACACACACACACACACACACACACACTCACAGTGTCTTGTTCCTGTTTCCTGCGGCAGCGATCTGTTTCAGGATCAGTTAACTCTGCTGTTTGCTCACTTTCAGATGAAAGGCTGCATCAGAGTGCTGAAGGAGCAGCCGCCCAGCAGTGTGGAGGGATTACTCAACGCTCTCAGGTCCGACTGCCTGTGAACGCCCCACAAACACATCACAAACACCAGCAGAGTCACAGACAGTATAAACAGTGTTTGTGTCTCTAGTCAGTGTGGTGAAACAAACTCAGAGTGTTCAGGGAAAAATGTCTTGACTAAAAGTATCCTGATTCTTTTTTCCTTTTCGATTTTGAGTTACTGATACCCCGCCCCCTCTCTGCCTGCAGGTATACGACCAAGCATCTGAACGACGAGGCCACGTCCAAGCAGATCAAAAGCATGCTGCAGCAAAATTAACTCAATGCTTCTTCAGCAGAACTGAAACTGGAACGACGACATGGAGGCAAAAGTGTTTTGGTCCAAATTTCAAAAGAACTACTGAACAAACTCGTAGCTAATGTTTCTTTGTGTAAACTCAGTTGTTATTTTTATTCTTATTTGAGAAAAAAAGCTGTTTGTTTTTTTTTAGAGAAGAGAAGCTGCATTCACGTCATGTCACATCTACAGCAAATACAGTCTGTTTATGGGATATAATGTTTACCCTGCCACCTAGTGGACACTGACAGCAGTACACTTTCTTTGTCAGCATCAGTTTCTTTCACTTTCTGTCACAATTTTTCTGAATTTTTGCTTCCATACAGAGAAAATAGCAATGAAAACCAATATAAATAGCTCTGATAGCGCCCTCTATTGACAAACCATCACAGCAGCATGATGGCTCTATTTTGGCCCTTTTCCAGAGGCTAAAACATGGGACTAAAAGTGCACCACGTCCTCCTCTGACCACGAACATCCGGCCCAAAGTTAATCCCAATCTGAAGGTGGTCAGATTTGTCTGGTAAAAAAAAGGATCCTCCCGTTCTGCAGCTGGCTCTGCTTGATTTCAAACAACTGAGCCTCCTGACTGGGATCTGCACGCTTTCAAAGACCTTTTCCATTCGTCCGTCAGGTTTTCTGTCCCTCTGATGTGACGTGAATGCAGCGTCGACAGTTTTCCAGCAGCACAGATCTGTTAGCTGCTGGTTGTTAAAGTGTTTTGGTGGTCTGACGGTCTGATAGTTCTTCGCTTTAGACCCTTTTCCCTCCACAAGAACCTTTTCCAGAACTATTTTCAAGATCTCAGGAACTTTTACACTGGAGGAACCTTGTTCTGGTTGGACGCCTCGGCCACAGCTCCTACCTCAGAAAAAAGCCTCTGTGGCCGAGGTCAAACTTTTTATTCGACTGTGAACTGCTGGGGTTCAAAGTTTTACTGAACGTCGGTCAAACACGAACACAAACCAAACACAAAATCTGAATCAAATTTTTACATCTCCAGCCATCAGTGATGTTAAAATGCTCTGGTCGGGTAATAATCATCCCGTTCCACTCAGTTTCCTCCTTAGCTGCATGTTAAAAAAACGCCTCAGAGTTTGACATCCATGTGAAAGTCTTCAAACTGACATGTTCGCAGACAGGAGAGTCATTTTTCAGCCTGATGAGCTTGTGATAAATTTTCCATCTCAGTTTTGAAATTATTCCTTTCGTTAAAAGTCTCTCTGGATCTTGGGGGTCATGTGACCTGAGTTTCAGACAGTCCTCACTTCCCTCAAATCTCACACTGAAAAGTTCCTGGTGGCTTGAATTTACTTTTCCTGTGGTTTTTTTTGGATTCTTTGGTGGAAAAGGGTCGAAACACTCAGTAGCCAGTTTGTTTGGAGAACATGAAACATCTCTTCCTTCCTCGTACGTTAAGCTGTAGGCGTTACGAACATCTGGGAAAACTCTGATTCTTATTATCACCCCTCATTCACTGTGTCTCAGCTTGTTCCCATAGAAAAGCAGCTGCGGGGGGGCCACAAGCCGATATTTGCCTCCTGCAACGGTACAGTTTAAGTCTCACCTTTATGTGACTTATACAAGTTTATTTTTAATGCAAAATGGGCTCTTTGTTGCCTCCTGTGGCTGATGGGAAAATTACATCAATCACACCCAGTTACGATGTTTTTTTCATGGGAAGCGTCTTTGACTGAGACAATCCCAACAACTTCTGCCCCTCACTAGATTTACATCGATCTGAAAACCCGTGGTGTGATTTTACAAACAAAGCGTGTGATTTACTGTTCGGTGTGACGCGTCGGCGGCTAACGTTGGCAGCGCTGTAAGAAACTGGCTACTGAGAGCATTTTGGATTAGCTGAGAGAAGAAGAACCACTGTGAGAGAGATGATGCGGTACAGATACGAGGCAGACCTCAGACTGATGTGGACTCTGAACTGATCCGATCAGTGGAACTGCTGACTGGAGGTCTCAACCTGCTTTTTATTTTGCATTTTGTATGTTAACGCTGCGTTGTCAGGGATTGTTTTGCATTAAATGTTTTAAATGATGTTTGTGTTGGCCAAATAAAGTTTTTACATTTTTATGAAAAATGTTACTCATGCTTTTTTGGAAAAACTGAAATGATATTCTGCTGTTTTCCATCTATAACTGGTGATAAATGAGTTCGTCTGCTGCTCTGGACAAAAATAACTGTTGTTTTTGTGTCTTTAGATCATTTTATAGCAGTTCGGTCTCGGCTGCTTCAGACACAGCTAATCATTATGAGTCATTATCAGTCTGGTTTTGGGCTTTGACCACAAAACAAAACACTTCCTGTTTGGATCACAAACTTCCCCCTGTGCAATGATTTCCGTGGAGTACCACAGGGATCCATTTCAGGCCCAGTTTTATTCTTTTTATAGATGCTTCTTTTAGGCTCTTTGTTTCGAAACATCCTCTCTGACTGATTCACCAGATGTCTTCTAGATCAGACTGGTCGAGTCTTGGTTTCTGTAAAAGTTGGTTCCATCTCAGTGGTGCTTCAGATGTCGGCTTTACGTAAATTATCAGGGAATAAGAAAAGAATTCAAAAGTGAGTTCAGCACTTCAGAGACCGAAGCTGTTTCACTAAAACTTGACCTGTTGCATGAAGATAGTGGAGTTGAAAAAGAGGCATGTGTGAGATGCTCTGTGGAACATCTGGAGAGCATCAGCACACCTGTTCACCTGAACGAGGTGTTAGTGGATAAAATACACTCAGATGTGTTTTTATTGTGAGGAGACTGTGTGATCTGTCGTTGTAACTATGCTTGAGACGTATACAGTAAAGTAATGACGTTGATCTGTGGAACAGTGAAAAGGTTCTCAGAAGGTTCTCCAGATGAACCAGCTCGGACAGAAACACCTGCACAGACCCGGTTTACCTGTTTAAAGGGGGCTGAATCCATCAGGGTTTTTTGGATGCCATGTTTTGACCCTCCTGAGCTCATTTCCATCTCAGCAGCAGATCTTCAGTCCCTCCGGTCTGACGGTGGAACGGTGGACGTCTCTGTCGTCTCTTCCCCTCCTGCTGGTATTTTTAAATCCCCCCGTGAGACTCATTGTTTCACTTCTGCTTTTCAGCCGAGACAGATGTTCTGTGACTGCACGGCTGTTTTTAATCCGTCTGACACGTTTCTGCTGAGTTAGTGTTTTTATTTATCTTCATCTCAAATGATCTGAACTATTTTTTACTCAGGTCCTCATTTGTTCTTTGATTTTTGACGCAGATCTTTAAATAAAGTGTCTCGACTCGACAGAGTAGGACTTTACGTTCTCACTCTGATTATATTTAAACATGTGATCGATGTCCATCAGAGACGTTTCCTCATCCTTCATTCTTTCAAGAAGAAAGAAGAAATTCTTTCCAAGAATCTACGACGAAGAATCTGAAATCTGAGATTCTGCATCTGAATCATCAAGCAGCCAGAAAGACTGAGGACCAAACTACGGTCCTCACAAAGAGACAAGAGTGCTCTCACACACACTGACACACACACACACACACACACACAAGGAATGTGTTGCTTCCTGTCAGATGTTTTTTGGGGGATTTACTCACTTCCAAAGA
>JAPZDY010000004.1:23310570-23341790 GCA_029783645.1 Ctenochaetus hawaiiensis | reverse complement strand
ACAGTTTTTTCTGAGTCCTAATAACCACTGAGAACAGATTCAGATCTGCTGCTGTTCACACTCATCAGCTCCTCTGCGTCTTTTCAATTAAAATTTCTGTTCACTTAAATTTAAAGACAAACAGCAGCCTATTTGTTTATTTAACGTTTTCTTAAGTTGTTATTTCCTCAAGTCAACTCTAAATCCAACAACACTGTCAAACTAAACCACACAACTGTCAGTCTGTCCCTTTAAGAAGCTCCAGGAACACTTACAATGCAATAAATATAATTTTAAGGGTTGATTGTTCTTAAAGTTTGTTCAAACTCTTCGCACTTTTTCCAGCATTGAACACTGTTGAATGACAACATATTGAAGCTGAATCACCAGAAAAGACATTTGTGACATCACACGTCTCTTTACGGTGTCAGATAGGTGTCACACCAATAAATCAGCTCTTCCATCATGGCTATGTGAGAGATTAGAAACTGAAGTTTCTCATTTGGTGGATTTCTGTGTTTGTTGCTGGTTCTGACATAAAACATGACAGAGAAACACCACCACCCTGTGGTCAGTCAAAGTAAGTGCAGGGATATCCAGATAATGCTGATGATGGTCGTCATGACAACATGTCTCCTGCCTCCTATTTAACTTACAAGAAGCCACAGTGGCATCTAGTGGACAAAAACCAAACAACAATAAATGAGTAATATTACTGCCATTATTGTTGCTATTACTTTTAAAAATACCTCAAATACTATTTCTGTCATGGTTGGTGGGTGAAGGGGGGTTTCTTTTTGAGTTGAGAGTGATTTCCCGTGTTGGTTTATCCATTGTCATGTTTTTGATTTAAGTTAAATTGATTTAGTGTCTTATCGTGTCTATGTTTGTCTTGTGACTTCCTGTTTTATTTTGACAGTCTCGTCTTCCCCTGTATTGTCGCTAGGTTTACTTTTTGCCTTCTGTGTTAACCCCAATGTGTTTCACCTGTGTTGATTGTTCCCACCTGTGTCTCTTTGTCCATGTGTGTATATTAGTCTTGGTGTGCCCCTTTGTCTTGGTCGAGTCATTTGTGAAGTTTTGTGAAGTTTTTGTGAAGTCTTGTGGTTTCTGGTTTCTGGTTTCTGGTTTCTGGTTTCTGGTTTCTGGTTTCTGGTGAGTGCTTCCCTAGTCTGTCGGTTTTCATGTCCAGTCCATGTGAAGTTTGGGTTAAGAGTTCAGGTCCAGTCCTGCAGTGTTAATTTTGTGTACATGGACTGTGTATTCTGCGTATGCCCTCAGCTTTACAATAAAGTTCGCCTTTTGTTTCAAGAACTGTTTGATGTGTCTGCATTTGGGTCCACCCTCATAACCAAGACGTGACAATTTCTTCATCAACTAATACAGTAATTTGCAGTTTGCATTCAATGTGTTGTGTGTTGAGGTTCAAATCTAATTCTACTTCTTCATCTTCCTTACTTCTTGAATCTTATTTCCATGCTGCTTACTTCTAGCTTAGCTTTCTCTTGTAACTGATCCTCTTGACTTCCATCTATTTCTTTGTCTTTGGACACTCTGTTTCCTTTATAACTCCCTGGCAGATTACATTTGTGTTTTTACCCTGCCCCTGTACATCTAAACCATTCACAACATATCCCTGAAAACATCTACAAGAAAAAGAACCATCCACATGGTTGTGCTTAATGGGTTTAGAAATAAAAGATCTTAAGAGGTTGCTATGATCCAAGAATGATGATCTCGTGTTATCGACTTTATGGAAACAGTATCTTTGTTGTGAAGTAGGAAACGAGATACTTGGTAGCCCATCTGTCCTACCATCGATACTGAGCCTTGTTGTGTTCCTCAATTAAAGAACTTCTATCTTGTGAGAGAACTTCTTCATGCCTCCTTCCTGCTTCTATTATTGTGTGTGTAAATGATCAAGGGATGGAGTTAAGAATGAATTAAGATTACAACAGTCTGGTATATAATTCCTATTTTATTTTTATTTGGCCAGTTATTTACAAAATTTAACATGGACTACATCACTTCAAAAGACCCACGCAGGTAGCTAGTCACGTTTGAGACATTACAAACCAAACTTCATTCAAAAACCTGTCACTTCAAGGCTAAACAGATTCATGTATAAAAACTTCCATGTCCAAACGAACGAAATGGCATTTCTGTAATGTTATATGACACTGAGTGTATGATTGGCTGTAGATCATAATAATTCACATAAGTAAAGGGTGTTAAGATATATAATAGTTTCTTCAATAATGTATCAGGCATCTGTGTGTCAAGTTAGTGGATGTTAATTTAAAGTCATTCAACTTTTGAATAAGCATGAAATATCCAATCACTTCTTAGACATCACTGTGTTGGCCGTTGTCATATTCCTGAATGGAGTTTGGTGACTGTATTTCTCTCATGAGTTTCGGGAAAAGCGGACACGTTTTCACTCCATCGGTCTGAAACCCAACGCTGCCTGCAGCCGCCGCCGGTTTGTCTGTCCGGTTTCGTTTACATCACTTAACGTTAACTGAGAGAAAACTTAACGTAACAGCTCACCGCTAAGACCTGCTGTGATACCTGTCGTCTGTTTAGACGTCATCAGGTGTTCACAGATTGTATAAAAAATGCTGGAAGTGATTTTAGTGCCATAAACTAATTTAATACAGACGATCTGTACTAAGTGCAAGCAACATTCTGCTGCAGTTAGCTAAACAGCAGGCTACTAGCTAACTTTATGCTAACAAGTAAACTTTTGTAGTATCGTTGACTTCGTAGTCAGCAGTTTTATGACCCGAATCACACAAACCACACCGCACCACAAAGCTTAAGTTTTTGGAGCCAAAAAGATTTAACCCAATTCATGAGATACTTTGAGAAATAATCCATCCGTTCAGCCAAAACTGGCCATGATTCTGCCTTTTTTGCCATGATTGTGCCGTATTGACTTCCTGACACAACAAAGCGTCGCTGCGACGTGTTGCATTCTGGTACGTGTAGTCAACGGAGGGTTAATGTTGCTAATTGTAATCATTTAGCAATTGAGCCGCAGTAATTTAAACAGAGTTTCTCTCTACACTGATTGATTTTGGCACACTAAAAAGTGAAACGGTGGTCCTCCTGATTTTCATATGTGAGTAACTAGAAGTGTTTGCACAGTACAACTACAAGTCCCACAATCCTGCGTCATTACGTAGTTACGTTTAGCAACGGTCAGTTGCTAAAGAAAAAACAGCCGCTTCCGTGTTGTTCTTGTGTTATTCTGGCAAATAACTATCGTTAGCAGAGTCAAAGCTCGTCTGACAGCCTCACGGGAGTGTGACTATCATGATTTTGTGAAGCTAACAGTCAGTTTCAGCTTTTTTCACCCGAAATGTCGCTGCTGCAGAGCTCAAAGAAAAAAGACAAGCGTATTTTGTCTGGTACCTGCCCAGACCCGAAATGTCAGGCGAGGCTATTCTTCCCCGCTTACGGCTCCATTAGCATCGAGTGCACGGAGTGCGGCCAACGCCACGAACAGAAGAACCTCCTGAATGTCGAAGAAGTGACCGATCCAGATGTTGTGCTTCACAATCTGCTCAGAAACGCCCTGCTCGGCGTCACCGGGGCCCCGAAGAAAGGGACGGAGCTGGTGAAAGTAATGGGGCTCTCTAATTATCACTGCAAGCTTCTGTCCCCGGTCCTCACCAGGTACGGTATGGATAAACAAACCGGCAAAGCCAAGCTGCTGAGGGACATGAACCAAGGTGAGATGTTTGACTGCTCACTGTTGGGAGACAGAGCCTTCCTGATCGAGCCAGACCATGTTTCTACCATGGGTTATGGCAAAGACAGGTCAGGAAGCCTCATATACCTCCATGACACTCTGGAGGAGATCAAGAAAGCCAACGGCAACAGGGAATGTCTAATCCCAGTCCATGTCGACGGAGACGGCCACTGTCTGGTCCACGCTGTGTCCAGAGCACTGGTGGGCAGAGAATTGTTCTGGCATGCTCTGAGAGAAAACCTGAAACAGAACTTTAAGCAGAACCTGGACCGCTATAAGAACCTCTTTCAGGATTTTATCGATGCTGCAGAGTGGGAGGACATCATCAATGAGTGCGACCCGCTGTTCATCCCACCCGAAGGTGTCCCACTCGGCCTACGCAACATCCACATTTTTGGTTTAGCCAATGTCCTCCATCGACCCATAATCCTGCTGGACTCCCTGAGTGGGATGAGGAGCTCTGGAGATTATTCAGCCACCTTCCTGCCTGGGCTGGTGGCAGAGGAGCAGTGCAGGGGGAAAGATGGGAAGCTTAACAAACCCATCTGCATTGCTTGGAGCAGCTCTGGCAGGAACCACTACATCCCTCTGGTGGGAATCAAGAACACTGTGCTGCCCAAACTGCCGGCCCGCCTGCTGCCGAAGGCCTGGGGCGTCCCTCAGGAGCTCATCAGGAAGTACATCAAGCTGGAACCGGACGGGAGCTGTGTGATCGGCGGCGACCGGAGTTTGCAGGATAAATATCTGATGCGGCTTGTTAACGCCATGGAGGAGGTGTTCATGGAGAAGCACAGCATCCACCCGTCGTTGGTGGCCGATGTGCACCAGTATGTCTACAGACGGACCGGTGTGATCGGCATCCAGCCGGAGGAGGTGACAGAGGCGGCGAAGAAGTCAGTGATGGAGAACCGGTTGCACCGCTGTCTGATCTGCGGCGCCCTCTCTGAGCTCCATGTCCCGTCCGAGTGGCTCGTTCCTGGTGGGAAGCTCTACAACTTGGCCAAATCCACGCATGGCCAGCTGCGGCCAGACAAGAACTACAGTTTCCCACTCAACAACGTGGTCTGCTCTTATGACCCCCAGAGAGACGTTCTCGTCCCAGATTACAAACTCAGCTCTCTCAACACCTGCAACTGGTGTCACGGCACATCGGTCCGCCACATCCACGGCAACGGGTCGGTGGTTTACCTGGACGGGGACAGAACCAACACTCGCTCCCAGGGAGGGAAGTGTGGGTGTGGCTTCAAGCACTACTGGGAGGGGAAGGAGTATGACAACCTGCCCGAGGCCTTCCCCATCACTCTGGAGTGGGGCGGTCGGGTGGTGAGAGAGACTGTGTACTGGTTCCAGTATGAGACCGACCCGGCTCTGAACAGCAATGTGTATGACGTGGCCATGAAGCTGGTCACCAAACACTTCCCGGGCGAGTTTGGCAGCGAGATCCTGGTGCAGAAAGTAGTCAACACCATCCTGCATCACACCGCCAAGAAGAATCCAGATGAATACAATCCGGTGTCCATCGACGGGGCTCACGTCCAGCGTCTGACTGATACCACGGAGACACAGCAGGTGGTGGACCCTCAGCCCCCCACCAAGATCATCCTGACTGGTCAGAAAGCAAAGACTCTTCACAAAGAGGAGCTGACGATGAGCCGAGCCGAGCGCAGCATCCAGCAGAGCATCAGCGAGCAGGCCTTCATCACCCAGAAGCGACGGACTGACAAGCTGAAGCAGGAGCAGAAGGGTCACGGCCGGACATCTTCCCCCAGTGGATCACCAGAAACATCCTCTTCCTCAGCGCCGGCCACACCCACCAAATCCTCCTCCCCCTCCTCATCAAATAAGGAGAAGAAGATCCGTGTGACCACCAGCGACGGCAGACAGGCCATGCTGACCTTACAGGCCCACACCACCTTCTCAGAGCTTCAGAGGAGCATCACCAACCAGTTTGGCGTGCCACCTGCACAGCAGTGCATCCGCTACGGCTTCCCGCCCAAAGAGCTGGTCCCACCGAAGGACAGCGAGGAGAACGAACCTGTGGCGCTTCAGCACGGCGACAGGGTGACGGTGGAGATCCTGAGGGGCCCCGAGGACAAGAGCCCCGCGGCCTCCATGCCCCGGGCCTCCAGCTCACACTCCGCCCTGCACTCAGTGAAGAGCGAGGACGTGGTGACGTCCGGCAGGATGAGCAGCAGGGAACTCCAGGAGAGCATCGACCTTGAGATGTCATCCCTCTGTCTCCTAGCAACCTTGATGGGTAAGAATCAAATAATGTGACATGTAGACCACCTCCCTCAAGAACCCCCCCCCCGAAACTTCTTTGACCAAAACAGCAGATTTGAAAACATAAACAAAGTCACATCAGTTCAGCTCACGTGAGGCAAGTCAGCTCATCAGCTGATCGAAGGCTGCAACTTATCATTTCCATTATTGATTATTTTATGGATTTTTTTTTTAAATAATCAGTTAAACATTTGGTGTTGAAAATTTAAAAGAGTTGCTCTGATTATATTAAACGGAAAGAAGCTGAAAACATTTTAACTACTTTTAATTTTTCCCAAAAATATAAAAATATATTTAAAAAAAAATCTGTCTCTCTTTTTATATATGTATATATATATATATATACATATATACAAACACACACATACACACAATATGTGTGTGTGTGTAAATATTTTTAGACATAGATATAAATATATATTTATATTGATTTTTTTTACTTGATAAACCACTAATCGTTCATTCAAATGTAATGAAATTCACTAATCTTGCAACTGAACTATTTTCTCATCTCCAGATTATATTCACATTGCAGGCCTCTGTGATTCTTGTATGACTCCTCAGAATATAATTTATGTCACATCTAACAGCAGTTTTTCTTGTAAAGTAAACTTAAAGACGTTCACCTGCAGAAACAGAAACCACAGTTGTTTCCATTGAAGTTCACAGTTTTAACTCTGAGCTCCTCTTCAGTTTTGTCCGTCCTGAACAGTTAAACTCTCCTTTATTAGAGTTTAACTGATAGATTAAGACAGGTGATACTGCAGGTGTAAAGGTTTTCACCTCCTGTTAAGATATGATGTGTTTGCATTTTCACCTTTCAAACTCATCAAAAAGACATTTGGATGAGTCGTTTTATTTTGCAGGAATCAGCTCTCTTCATGCTGGACCCAAACCTGTTCACTGAAAAATAATTACAGGTTTAAAAATTGATTAGTAGTAAAAAATCCCCTTTTACACTTCTAAGTTTCTTTAATTTAGACTAAAATGGCAGTTTGAAGACATCATTTGTTATTGATCAAAGACACTCATTTTTCTGTAGAATCACAGTTCATCTGTAAAGACAACAATCATCTTGTGTTTGGTGGCAGAAATTGATTTGTCTTGCAGTGCACATTAACAGAAATGAGTTTCCTTGACAAACTGTGTTTATATCTGGATGGTGAACTGGGTGCAAGACTCAGATACTCACTCACCATCTGAGGTCAGAAAACATCTGTTAAATCCGTAACTGTTCAGTAGAAACTCCACATTAGACAGGCTTAAGTTTTAATGTCGAATAAGACAGTTGATTCAGCTCTTTGGTCGTATTTAACGCTGTAGTTTAAGGGTTGTGTGTTCATCTCATGGTTGTCCTGTAGGTTAAAGGACTCATTTAAAACAGCTCTAGTTCGTCACAAAACAATACTCAGGTATGCAGTTTTTATTTGCTGTCATTCCTCCTGTTGATCCTGTTGATCCCCTCCTCGTGTGCATCAAATGTTCATGTCAGAAACTGTTGCTGTTTCAGTCTGCGCACTGAGCGAGGCCCAGGTGGACAACACACCTGCCTGCTGGTTCCTGATTGGTCCCAGCAGGCAGGTGAATAACAAACTGCAGGTATCAGCTGAGGGGCTGACTGAGCTCCAGACTGCAGGCGACGCCCATCACAGCGTCTGTTTCTGACCGGCTGCCCTGAAAGCCACCAGAAAGTGTGTGTGTGTGTGTGTGTGAGTGTGTGTTTCAATGTGCTGACTCGGGCATCTGGACCCCCTCCCCGTCTCACCTGCCAACAGGGTCAAAGGTCGCGGCTGCGTTCAGATAAACAGATCTGCCGGCCAACAGTCAGCGTCTGTCGATATTCAGGAAGGTTTGGTCTGCAGTCTGAACGCGCTGCAGGCCTGACGCTGCACTTCCTGTTTACAAGAGCTCGTATCAATATTCCTCCTGTCTGGTTAAAAACAAGGCCTTCGCTCAGCAGCCAGTGTGTCTTCACACAGCTGAGGATCAGAGACGCGAAGAAACTGACATCCAGTCTGCTGTCAGACTTCACAGAGAAACCAAACATCTGCAGCTGACTTGTGAGCAGCTGCTGCTTTTCTCTGACAGTTCACAGAGTGACTGTTCATTAGAGGTCTAAAGACGTCAGCTTGGAATTGTTGAGGACATTTTTCACCTTTTGGTTCAGTTCAGATGTTTATTTACATCGATAAAACAGAGAAAGGCAGAAATATTTCACTTAAGAAGCTGGACAGAACTGATCGCCTCAAATCACTCAGCACATTGTTTGTCATCACTGTTGTAAAAATGAAGCCGGGGAGTTAATATTTCTCATGACTGACAAAAACCAAAACCGGGCTGTAAGAAAGAGGCTTTTTGTGAAAGTCTGCAGTTTTATCAGATACTAAACCTCCTTATAAGCAATGCTTGTTCATTTCTGGTTTCTCTTTGTCTGTTCCAGGTGAGGATGTTTGGTCGTACGCAAAGAAGCTGCCTCACTTATTCCAGCAGGGCGGCGTCTTCTACAACATAGTGAAGAAAGACATGGGTATGTTTGTTTGCACTTACCTTCAGCTTGTTTACGTCCATTTAGATGCAAAATACCTGATGTTTCCACATTAAAATGTCTAAAAATGACTGTGTCTTTGTCAGAAGTTTCGCTGAGTTGTTCAGAATCAAAGTAATTCTATTCAAGGAAACAAAAACAACAGATTTCTTTCTTAGATTTTGTCTTGGATTCATAATAAAAGAGTGTTGATGTAATCATAAGAATGTAAAGGTTCTTTAAAGAAATCATTATGATTTGTTGTAATTTAAACTCTGAATTGTCTTCATACAGAGTTTCCCACACTCATGTGAAAAAAAATACTATAATTCATTTCAGTAATTTTTGCCGAACCAGATGAGAATGCTTGTGTGTGTTCACGTCCTGAAGAGTGTGTGATCATCCTTCCCTCCCTCAGGCCTGATGGACGGGAAACACTGCACGCTGCCAAACCTGACGGGGAAAACGTTTGTTTATAACGCAGCCGAGGACCGTCTGGAGCTCTGTGTGGACGCTGCCGGTCACTTCCCCGTCGGCCCCGATGTGGAGGAGCTGGTGAAGGAGGCTCTGGTCCAGCTGCGCTCGGAGGCGGCCACCAGGGGCAGCAGAGAGGGCAGTCCGTCCCACGGCGTTCTGCGACTGGGCAGCGGTGGCGTCGTCCTGAAGAAGGAGCAGCTGCAGAGCGTCACCGCCTTCCAGGGTAAAGGCCACTCTCTGGGCAGCGCTGGAGGCTCCTCCCCTCCGGAGCACCGGCCAATCACACGGCAGCACAGCAGCGGTGTGGATCTGAGCGCCAGCGTGTCCCGAGGCCCCCCGGACCTGTCCGACATCCCAGAGGACACCACCAGGGAGCTGGTCCGCATGGCCCCGGGCTTCGTCACCATGAAGGACGGTCGCGGCCTGGACCCCATCCTGATGGAGCAGCAGAGGAGGAAGCTGCAGGAGATGGTGTCCTCCATCCAGGCCTCCATGGAGCGCCACCTCAGAGAGCAGCAGAGCGCTGCCGCTGCAGGGGGCGGAGCCAGCCAGGAGCGAACGAGCGGGACAAAGGCGAGCACGGTGGATCAGAAACCTCCAGCTGCAGCAGGCGTGACGGCGGCCGGCAAACCGGACGCCAAGTCAGAGGAACTGGAGGAGATGGAGAGTCAGGACGCCGAGCAGAGCAACGCCACTGAACCCATGGATCACTCCTGATCACTCCTGACCCCCAGCACCGCCGCCACGCCACGCTCCGCCTCGCAGGCACCTTTGGGTCATAACGCCTCAGGTCGGATCCTAAAGCTTTGGTCTTCATCGTGTTCTGTTGTCTTTACTGCATGACTAAAGAGCGAGCCGACCGTCCCTCACCTCTCTGCAGACCCGGAGCGGGACGATAATCCACACGGCGACACGTTGTGACACGCCGTCTGCGATACATCATCGATTCTGTCCCGCCTGTTTCACGGCTTTGGTGCAAAACTGAGGCTGTTTCTGTGTGTTTAATGTCGACACACTCTTTGATCCCTGCAGCTCTCACACTCGTGAAACTTAACATGTTAATTATAAACACAGCATACGATTGGTTTCTGCTTAAAAGAGAAGGCGAGTCTTTCCTCCCCAGCTGATGATGTATCGCAAACGACTGTCTTGCAAAATGTTGCAGAGTCGCCTGCTTTGTGACAGGACTGTTGTTTCAGCTCTGTGATGTCCACCTGCAGACGACTCATCCTGCAAACTCACAGACATCTGAGGGTGAAAAACCGCTCGGATTCCTGAGTGAGACGCATTCCTGTAGATAGAAGAATCCTCTGAGTCTTAATCCGCTGGTCGCAGGCAGCTTAGTGTCCTGCAAACATGCTTCTGTCCATCGACGTCCTGCCCGTCTGTCTGAGGAACCGCAGAACGCTGATCTGTGTGCTGCCTGACCTCCTCTGCTCCCAGCAGTCATCACTTCAGGATGTTTTTCTTTTCCAAAACACGGATGTGAAGCACCTGAACCGAGCTGCAGACCAACCTGTGCAGGTGAGGAGAGTAACAGCTGCTGTCATTCTGACTCTTGTGCCACCTGCAGGTAAAGAGTGTCAGAGGTTTTCATTTCTACATCCTAAACCTCCAAAAGTGTCTGTGTGGTTTACTGCTTCATCAGGTGAAACATCACGTCTGAGGTCCACAGCTGATACCAGAGTTTAACAAGAATCATCAATAAAGAAATCTCAGATTTATCAGAAGATTTTTAGAAATGAAGTTTTTCTAGCAGAGAAGACAATAATGTACACAACCTCAGCATTACTGCATCTGAATTCCCTTAATGAAACATTTGATTTGTTTTATGTTTAAACAAAAGAAACATTAGCTGATAACTGATGATCAGATCCTAAAGGGAGTATTGATCAGGCTGCTGGTGAACAGAAGACAAACGAAAATGATCAAGTGTGACTTGATTTTTACTTTAACTCTGAAAATTTGAACAGTTGCTGTGGTGTTGAACTGTTCACGGGTTAAAAATGAATGTGTGGATCAGTTTCCTCTGACGGATAATTAACTTATTAAGACGCATGTTCTCTGCTGGTCGAGTGCCTGACAAAGCTTCATGAGTCGCCTGTTTCAGTCACATTCAAATAGAAGTAAATTGAATGTTTATTCAATAAAATCCCTTAAAGCAAATCATTTATAGCCATTAGTATCAACTGGAGCTCAGTGTGACGCAGTGACGTTGTGTTATTTTGATAAAAACCTCTAAGACACACAAACACAAACCATTCTTCACCAGCAGGTGGCACAATTTTAAACTTGTTGAACAGCAGAGTCTTTTGTTCCACTTCAGAAAAACACACCAGATTAAAAGATTTAGTGGAGATTGAAGGAATCCAGCTGTGTGCAGGTGTTTCCAGCTGCTGTGAGGAAACAGCTCCCCCTTGTGGAGCTTCTCTCTTAGAGTGAATTTGTGAACAAGTTACATCCAGTTGAATCAGGTGCTTCACATCTAAAAACAAAACTACCTGAGCTGATCAGTTGTCTCCCTCTTGGTTTTAGCAAATACACAAATATCAAAACTCTAAATGTTTCTTTTTTCCTCTCAAGTGACTTTTGCTTTCACAGTGAATGTATGTTGCTAAAAGCAGCTAAAGTCGAGCTGTGGAAGGAATGCTTCATGTTTCAGTGAGATTTCTCTGCTAAAAACAGTTTCATGAGTTTTTCACGGCTGCATCGTCCCATCGATCGTCAGTCTGCACGCAGAGCTGAGGACGATGGTGCCAAACTGTCCGTCACTGTGATGTTCCACCAAACTAATAAGATGAAACTTGATAAAATAAGAACTCGATCGTTTTCAATATGAATATTTGAAGGACTGAGGGGTGATGAGACTGTTCCTTTACTCTCATTGGTTCATTGACTTTGTGTTTGAAAAACCCCATTAAAAAAGCAGAATGCAGCCAAAGATAAACCAGGTTCAGTTCAGGTCCAGTTAAAAAAACACAAATTAATCTGAAGTTTTAAAGAGGCCTGCCAGCTGCTGTCCTATGCAAAAAAACTAAAAACTCTTAGAGATATGAACATGTGAGACTCACATAAATCTGTTGAACTGAAGTTTCACGGCAGCAAGATTCAAAAATCAGTCTGGTGATAGCAGATAAAAATAGAAAACAGATAAAAAGTTTCAGTTTTAAATTTATTTCGTCGTCTCCGCTCTCCTTTATTAGACAGAAAAACAAGACGCTGCTGAGCTGCAGACGTCTTTGGAAACATCTCATCACAGTTTCAGAGCTGCTCATTAAAAAAAACAGTCAGGTTCAGTTTGTGTCGTCTCATAATCTGTAATCCGGTCAGATTTTAGGCTCGTTTACATTCCCTGCTCATCACATTTAAGACACAGAAACAGTTTTTTGTCAGATGCATATGAGTGAGAACGCAGAGACACACAGCAGATCGATCAACAAAACCTGTTTGATTTTAGAAAAAACATCCTCAAAGACTTTTTGTGCCAGAGCTACAAACTTCACCATGTGGCCAAAAGTATGTGGACACTTCTGTCTTTACAGTTGTACTTTTAATTTGATTTATTTACCTTCAGTCAATAGAAGAAAAATGTCGGAGGCTGTTTGAGCAGCAGATCACATGTTAACATCCAGAGGTAACGTCAGGGTTTTCACCTGCTTTCAGTCAGGTAGTCAACATTCCCTCAGCTGCAGACAACAACATGGTGTGCATTCAGTTATTCAGGAAAAAACAACAGATTTCTGTCTGGTTGTAGTTTTAGTTTCAGCTCTTGTAGAGAAAATCATTTGCAGCAGCAGGATAAAAGAGTCTCTCTTAAGTTTTTTATGAAACAAACCTGCAGCTGATGTCCTCAGTTTTTTTATGTTGATTTGATTTCTTCTGCCAACACTTCCTGAACACTTCCTTTACTAAACTCCTCCTTTTAAAGCTGTGTTTTCTATGAAGAAGAGAACGGTGTGTCTCTTTCCTGGCTCCTTGTCAGAGGAAGTTTGGGCTCAAAATTGCTTCACTGTTATTGATCCAATGAAATACAAGTTTTGTGAGTTCTTGGGGGGCAAAAGTCACAGGACGTGTTTTCCAATCTAATGATTCCTTTGAGGTCGAAGCAGAGTTTAATTTACAGGCAGAAGGTTTGGAGTTCAGTGTCGGTCGACTGAACTGTTAAAATGCTTTAAAGAAACAGTTTGACAAATCTGAAATAACCGTATTTTCCCTCCTGCTGAGTGTTGGATAATCAGAGGTGAGCTGTCTCTGATTAGCTTAGCTTAGCTTAACATAAGACTGGAACAGCTCTGGCTTTGTGGAACGACAGAATCCAACCTGTGAGCATGTCTGAAGCTCACAGGTCACATCTGGTCACAAACTGAACCATTAAATTTTGTTTTGTTGTTTTGGTTTTACAGGGCGCTTTGTGCTGGACTGCAGACTTTATGCTAAGCTAAGTTGCTAGCAGTTACTTCAGATTTAAGGGACACACGTGGTATCAATCACAAATTAATTTATTAAAATGTTTAACTACTTCAAATTGACTAAAAGTCTTTTTTTTGTTGCCAACATATTGTTTGTCCACGTCTTCGTGCTGCTTTCAGGGCAACACGATGCTGTAGGAGAAACTAAACTGATCATTGGGCCTTAAAATCAGTTCTTTTTACTTTGAGGTTCTTTTTGTTTAATTTCACTGTGTCGCTTTCACCTCCACCTCCTTTTATTTCACCTGAAATCCTCCTGTTTGACCCTAAAAGTCTCTTTACGTAATTTAATCATTTTGTTTTTTCTGCTTTTGGCAAAAATCTCAGTCTCAAAATGTGAATCAGTTGCTTTGTTTTCGGCTCTTTGAGGTTTGTTTCGCTGTTGCAGAGAACAAATGTAAGACTCAGCACTTTGTTTGAGGAAAAGAGCGAATGTTAGCGTAGCATGCTCACGTTAGCTCCCTGCTCATCGTCAGCAGTGAGGGAGGAAGCGGTCGCTCGGTCGCTCGCTCGGACCCGCTGCTGTAACAGACTTGAAGTTTTCTTTGTGACTGCTGTACTAATGACATGAATTGTAATCCAGTTGTATAATAGTATATATTGTAGTATATTTGGACCTGTACAGAAACTACAGAAACACAGATTGTTCAGTTATTAGTTCTTTTTTTTTTGTTAACTTCTCTCTGGTTTGCTAATAAAACATTGATGATACACGGCTTCGACATCGCTGTTTGCATGTGTGATGAATTTTCAGCACCAACAATAAAATCACTTCCTTCACTTGTTTTTGCATTTTGTCGTCACTGGCAGATTTTTCTGTTCGTCCGTTATGAAATAAAAAATAGTGTTTGTTCCTGTTTGTACTTTACATCAGTGCTGTCTGTTTTCTGATCCGTGTTTTTGAATGTGAGGAAAATTAATTTCACTTCAGCTCCTCAAACGTGAAGCTCCAAGTCTCATATGTGTCAGATTTGACATTATTTTTAAATTCTCTTTTATGAGGTTGTTAACTTAGAAAAAGAATACACTGATGATACAAACTTCTGTGTTCATTCTTAAAATTTATGTTTAAATTATAGATTTTTAGTGAGATAAAAAGTTAAAAACTGAACCAAAGAAAAGTTTTTTTATGACTCAGAACAACCAAACAGAGTTCAAATCTGGGATTTTTAGTGTTATTCTATCTGTGATTTTGCTAAAATGTCACATGATGATGTGTGTCATTATCATTTAATGTCCTTTTTAATACTGTGGTTTTGATTTCAGACGCATTTAAAGGCTCCAATCTAAACTGTAACGATCTCAAAAGCAGCAGTAAACTCTGAATCCTTCATGATGAACATTTGAGCATCCTTCTTCCGCCGGTGACGTCATTGTTTACGTTCCCGGTTTCCGCTTGCCCTTGTTTTACCAGCTGGGTCAATGAAGTTGTCGGCGCTAGGACCCAGAGCTGTCCGTGCGGTAAATATAGCGGCGGAATGTCGACGGGAGCAGTTCGGGGTCATGAGGAGACCCGAACCTGAACAGACCGGATCGGCCCGGACCGTCATTCCTCCGCCTGCAGGAGCCAACAGGAAACACTCTCCTCCATCGACACAGCGGGAGTTTACCTGAAGAGAGCGCGAGCCCGACGATCAACCGACAGACAGCTGCACGTGAGTCAGTCCGTCCTTGTGCCAGGGTGAGGCGTTCACTGACCGCTGCCTCCCCGCGCTCCGTGTACGTTTGTTCTTTACAGCGGCGAGAAACGATTTTAGTAATAATTATCATTATTAATATATGAATTTATGTCCTCTAGTGTTTATTTCTGTGTTTGTTCGCTGATTCTTAATAAGTAAGTAAAGTGTTCTGATGATGATCAGCTGCTTTAAAGACACAGAGGTTATTTTACTGTTTTTATTACTTTTTTTGGCTGGATGTCCTTTTATTTATTGATATTCTTCATTACTTTTCTCTTTATTTGTCGATGCAGTGGCTTCTTAAAACGAATGAGTAAAAATAAATACAATGCGAATGTCAGTCTGTTTAAAACCTTCAGAGATCCATCCTAACAAACTTAAAATCAGATTGATATTAAGAAAAATTCAGTCTGAGGCCTCGATGTTCCGTCATGACCTCTGTGTTTTCAGGTTCATTCCTTCAAATCTGCTCCGAGGTCAGGGACCGACTTTACTGAAGATGATCTGATGGAAACAGACAGAAAATCCAGTAAAATCCTCTGTTTGATGAAAGATAAAGATACAATTTAGTGGGAAATTTGATTGATCCAGAAGCCAAAGAATTTAAAAGGAATTCATTTTAAATTGATCTGAAATCGGGAGAAGCGAGAACATTTTTCATCGGAGGACAAAGTGTCTCCATCAGCTGGAAATAATCAGATATCTGGAACTTTTCTTTTGCAAAACATGAAAACATTTATTGAAACGTCAGTGCAGGAAAGTGTCAGTGAATGCATGAATCAGTGAATGAATGAATGAATGAATGAATGAATGAATGAATGAATGAATGAGTGAATGAATGAGTGAATGAATGAGTGAATGATGTATGCATGAGATCTACCTTCTGTCACGTGACAGAAGCCTCTGAAGTTCCCTGTCAGCTGACACGCGCCTCTCACTCCGGCCAGGTGTTGGTTACCTGTGAGCGTCGGTGCCTGAGTACGGAAGCCTGTGAGGGTCCAGCATGCTGCAGCTGTGTAAAGTCACCAAGGCTCTGTTCATCAGCAACGCCCGCTCAGCCTGCAGCGACGAGCTCATCCAGCAGGAGGCGGTGACGCTCTGCATCAACGTGTCCAAGCAGCAGCCGTTTCCGTCCGCCGGCGTCAAGAAGCTGCAGATCCCCGTGTACGACGACCCCAACGAGGACCTGTACAGCCACTTCGACCGCTGCGCAGACGCCATCGAGAAGGAGGCGAAGCGCGGAGGACGCAGCGTGGTCTACTGCAAGAACGGACGCAGCCGCTCGGCCACCGTCTGCATCGCCTACCTGATGAAACACCGCAAACTGACGCTGACGGACGCGATGCAGGTGGGCGGCGTCACCTGTGAGGTGTTGTTGATGTTGTTGTGATGAGTCTGCAGCTTCTGTCCACTGAAGGAGAGAAGGTCATCTGTGTGTGAATCCTCTCTCATGTTTGCGGTCAGTTTCACCTGTCAGGTAACTGCTGACACAACCGGAAGCTTCAGTGTTGTTGCCATGGTTACCTGAAGGTCACACCTGTCTAAATGTGTGTCTCTGCTTTTCTCCCATCAAGTAAATTGATGAATGTGTGTTTGACACATTGAAACATCAGTTTAATCTGACTCACTGCATTTTTTTTACAAGCTGCTTCGTTCAAACACCGAAAGTTCAGATTTTTTTAATCATATTTTTTATTATATATTTTTTATTATAAATATTTTTCTTGTTTTCTAAAATGGTATTTTAATGTTTTCAGTGTTTTATTTCTAATGTTTTTCTCACACTCACACACTCTGATTTTCAGTCTGATGTTTCTGACCTCACCGTCCTTCATCTCACCGCTGTGTGTCTTCTGTCAGGACATAAATCCGTCCTGACGTCTGTGTGTAAAAATAACTGTTTTAGCTCAGTTTTAATGTTCAGAGACGCATTTGATGATTCAGCACTTGTTGTTTTTTGTCCTCAGAAGGTGAAGACAGCTCGTCATGTGATCGACCCGAATCCAGGCTTCTTGTCTCAGCTGCAGAGATACGAACAGGAGCTGAAGAAGAGATGAGGACAGACAGGCAGACAGACAGACAGGCAGGCAGGCAGGCAGACAGCTGGACGTCGTCCTGTCGATGTGAAGACAGCCGGCAGGTGATCGACTCGCTCTCTGTTACTGCTGGTCTAAACTCTGCTGTCGGAGCTTCAGTTTTCAGACTTAAATGTCTCAGTCGACCTCAGAACGGACTTCAGATGCAAAGTGTCACAGCAGCTTCACCTGAAATCAGAAAAAAAAACAAAAGAGGCAGGTAAGAAAAGAACAAAAAGAAACAGAAAAAAGTGAAATAACTTAAATAGACTCAATGAGATTTAGCAGTTAAAAAAAAAGATTAAAAAGCAGAGTAGAGACTAAAATGTGAACATTTTCTTTAACATAGAAACAAAGTGCTAAAACTAAAATGAAAAAAACATAGCAGGACATTTATTCTTGTACAAACATTAAAACAGATAATTTAAGTAAATAAAATCTTATATTCTGATAAACATAAAGTAAGTTAGTTTAAAAATCTGTGCTTTTATCTGATGTTTGAGTAGTTTAGGTGCTGTGACCGCAAACCTCACTTTTAGTAAAACATGTAAACTGAAAAACTGTGACAGCTTTCTGTCTGACAGAAGGGCTTATGGAGTCAGAAATAGATTTAGAATAAATGTTTAAGTCATGACACTTTTCAGTGAGTGAAGTTTCATTAAAGTAGAGATGAAGTTCAGGTTCATCAGGTCTCAGACTCACTGTGGAGTTTCTGTCGTGTCGTCTCACTCAAACAGCAGACACAAACTTTTCCTCTTTCTTTATTTTACTGTTATTTTTTCTACAGGGCAGCTCATCCTGAACTGCAGGGTCATTTTGTTTTAGTTGATTTATGATTTAAATTTGTCAGGTTTATGATGAAAAAAATGAAAAACAGTTTCCAGGTGTTTCTTTCAGACTCTGTGCTTTAAAAACAAAAAGCATTACATTTGCAGTTCCACCTTCCACCAGTAGATGGGAGCATTGTCTTAGAAGATGACGCACAGAAGCAGCAAAAGTCTCCAGTAAGAAACTCAGGGCTGAAAACAAGAGCACAAAGACATGAGAAGAGTTCAAATAAAGACTGTAAATCAAAAGAAACATACATTTGAAACATTTATCGTGTGAACCTGATGGTTAAACCTCGCCTACTCTGACACCTGAGACAGGAAGTAATCTGAGGAAACGTGTTCTCACTGATCACAGGTCAGTTTCATTGGACTCTTTCGGTGTTAAAAAAACAGTCTCATCCTGGTTGTTTGTTAGAAATGTTGGAAATAACCTCAGCGTTCTTCCTCCTGAGATCAGATCAGGTTTCATCTGAAAACACCTGCGAACGTGAGCCAAAATATTAAACTGTGAAATAACTGAAAGTATTGTTGAGTTGAAAACTTTGAGCTGTGGATGTTTGAACCTTAAAAACCTTCAGTTTACTTCAGAAGACCAGGAAACATCCTAATATTGTAACAAAGCAGTAACAACTTCCTGCTTTTATGTTTTACTCCTGATCAATCACAGTGGGACAAAATATCGATTCAGAAAAATTGAATTGAAAACGTTCTCCTGCTCTGCGTCGGACATCAGTAGTTTTATTTTATATAGTTTCATTAAAACATGTAGATGCTCTGGATGTTCATTCAAGTCAGAGTCAAGTCATATGAAGTATCGCTGTGCCGTTATACCTCCGTAACCCTGTCAACTTAAGGTGATCGTATCGTATTTATTGTGCAGCTTCTAGTTTTAGATGGTGAATTTAACTGAAGGAGCCTTATTGATATTAAAACTTAAACAACCATCAAATGTCTTAAACTGCTGCTGTAAGAACAAAGACTTTAGCTCAGGTTTAAAATAATGAGACAATTAAAAACATGTTGTTGTAGAGTTTATATGTATTAGACTTGTCTGTCAGTGAGACTGTGTCGTCAGTGCAGAGTTTCAGTTCCTGATCGTCTGTGTTGATTCTGAAAAGATGGAAATGTTCAGTTTTCCTGTGGATCCTGTTGATAAACGTGATTCATTCAGGTTTGCAGCTGTGATGATTATCTGTCCACCGACTGAGAACTGACACGAGAACACACACATGCACTTGAGGAGTGTGTGTGTGCTGAAGTGTGTGTTTGTGAATCTCAGGTGTGTTTGATTTATTTTGTGCTGTAGAGCCGAATTAAAGCAATAAGTCAAAGTAAAACCACAGCAGACCTCAATGTAACGTCAGCGAGTCCATGATCATGTGATGTCGTGTATGATGTTGTTGTCGTTGTAAAAGAGCGAAAACACACGCGTGAACACGACGCTTCGTCCCTTTAAGACTCTGCTGCTGCACAGACGTCTGTTTCAAATCTGTAAGAACTAAATAAAGTTGTGTGAAATCATTCAGTGATCACTTCTGTGTGAAATCATTTATGAGTTTTTCAACTGGGTGAAGGACAGATCGATGTATTGATTTCAGGTGGATGCATTGATCTGAGATCAGTGGACTTGTTGTGACTGGTGATGCAGCCTGACTGGACTTCACATCTTTACTGCAGAGGCTCATGCACCTGCAGTTTGTTGTGGACAGGTGAGCAGGTAGAAGTAAAAGAGGAGAGGACTCCTGCACGCTGTCCTTTCACTAACTGTACTGAACATTCGTCGTGAGCAGCTCTCAGTCTCTGATTGGCCTCAGTTCAGGAAGTGTTGGTTGTCTCTCGTGTCCCTCAGTTTTACCTGATGAAGGTCTAATCACCAAAATGCATTTTTCAGTAAAGTTCATTGTTATCAAAAAGACCTCTTGCAGGAGTTTTCTGTTCTTTAAACTTGTCTTTGCAGTGACTTAAAGCTCTAAAAGTTATAAAGTGGCCAGTTTGAACAAACCTTCATGGTGAAAACTCACTGGAAACAAACACACCTGACACGACGTCACTTCCTGGGTGTCACATGTCCACATCCATCATCACCTGCTCAGCCTTCAGCCTGCAGGATCTCTGTGTCTCTGCATCAGCATCGGATTGAATTAAAGTTCACCTGAAGAGGCATTTCAAGAGCATCTTACCTCCGTTTGGTGACTTCAGACATAAACAGGACATGCAGGCGGGACTAAACGTTGGGAGCAATTTGATTGGACCGTTGAAAAGTGGGCCGGCTCATGACAGTCACATGAAATATGCTGTTAGAGGCTAATGTTAGCCTTTTTTATCATCATGGAGGACCACAAGCCTCCTTCATCCCCCCTGTTACCGGAGCAGGAACAGCAAAATGAAGACTAACTACCATGAACTACAGCTGAAACGGACTAACGGTGCTGCTACAACAAACTACTGATAACTACTGCGGCTGCTCTGGTGTTTGTGCTGCTGATTGACAGGTGGATGTGATGATACTATTGGTTGAAATCGCTCAGAGCAAGATGTTGAAAGTCTCAAAGTGTTTTTTCATTTTAACAGGAAGGAAATGTGACTGAACTTTGATGTAAAAATACAAAGACTTATTTATTTTGTAATTTTTGGGGGCTTTTTTGACCTGATTGACAGCAGAATTCAGCAGGATTCATCCTCTGGTGAACATGAATGTCCGAATCAAACTTTAATACTTGTAAAACCAGATTTTAGTCAGAGTTTCAGTTTTGAACTGATGCTCTTAAGGTGCCTGTAAGTAACTGTCCTCACTGCTGGTGAAATAAGAAACGAATCGTCTTGAGACAGAATAAATTTATTTATAAAGAGTGTTACATCTCTGCTGTGCCGCTGTTTGAACGGAGCGGATCTCCTGCGGTGGGCTCAGGTGGTTCAGACGCCCGGGGGTCCCTGTGGGTGTGTCTTTCTGTCCCATTCTTCACGCACTCTGTCGATCCACTCGTTGTAGTTGGACACCTTGGTGTAGATGCCCAGCTTGTCCTCCATGCCGCAGCCTTCGCCCCAGGACACCAGGCCGAGCAGGAACCAGGTGTCCCGGTACAGAGTGACCATCGGCCCGCCGCTGTCCCCCTCGCAGGCGTCCTTCCTCTGTCCCAGGATGCCGGCGCACAGCACGTTGTTGGAGATGTTGTGGGACATCTGGCGGGAGCAGACGTCGTGGCTCACCAGAGGGATTTTGATGACGTTGAGCGCCGAGCTGTACCGCGTGCTGTCCAGGTCGTCTTTGCCCCAGCCGGTCACCACGGTGACGGTGCCGTTCAGGTGGAGCACCCGCTCGGCCAGCTGACGTCCCGGCAGACAGGCGGGGACGATGTAGTCGGAAAGGGGGGCGGGGGTCTCCAGACGCATCAGGGCGATGTCGTTGTCCACAGTCACGCTGTTGTAGTTGGGGTGTCTGAAGGTTTGCGTGACCCGCAGCGTCACCTCGGTGCCTTCGTCTCTGTGACGCTCGTAGTCACCTGAGGACACAGAGTCCAGGTTTCCCCAGAACATCAAGTTAGCAGAGACGGTGATGAGCTGCTCTACCTGCTTATTTGACCCAACAGGTGAGATTAAACAGTCTGAGGGAGGAACGTCCTCCTCTCTTTCATCGTAAACAACAGTCACTGTTTCTCTCATCTGACAGTTTGCCTCAACAACATCTCCACTCTCCTCAGAAATGACCTGCAGCATCATGGACGCTGTAATTCAGAGGATCTTTTAACTTTAGACCTTTTGAAAACAGTGAAACTGTATTTTTCTGAGCCGGATGTGATCAGTCAGTGAGTGAGGAGCTGAAGTGAGACTGCGGCTGTTTGTGAGGAGAAACTGTGTTCATGGACCTTCAGTCTTCATCATAACATCATGAGGTTCTGAGTCTCTGCAGAGTGAAAACTCACCCAGTCGAACTCTGAATCTCAGGTTGTTCTCGAGGCAGTGGGCGGCGGTCAGGACCCAGTTCTCATCGATCAGGACCCCCCCGCAGTGAAAACGCCCGTGGGCGTTCAGCAACAGCACCTGCACACAAAATCACGTTAACGTTTGTATTTAAAGCTCCTGCAAACTTATTTTTAAATCTGAAGTATTTCTCTGTTACTGTTTATTAAAGTACTGATGAGTGAATAAGGACCAGAGATCACAGCTGATCCTGGTCCCTGGTCCCTGTCAGAGCGCTGCAGGTGTTAGAACAGGTGAGTTTTTCTGTCTGTCAGCAGCTCAGAGGAGCAGCGGTGGATCTCAGTTACCTGCCAGGGACTCTCCCCCTTCTTTCCCACCTCCCCTCCCACCAACCAGGGCAGCAGGCCGTCCATCGGTTTGGTGTAGGACGTCCGGCCAACCAGCAGCTGACCGCAGGACGACCGACCTGACGGGACGCAGAGAGACGTTCATCCCATGAATCCAACACATCGTAGCCTCCTCAGTTCTGCTTGTTTTTATCAAACTACGTAAACTATCAGTTTAATTTATTGATCTGACATGAATTTGTGTGCACAAAATAAAACAACCTGAACGGTAATCAGGTGCCTAACCCTGACATTCGGAGGCTCAGTTCAAACTGGACGATGATTTGAATGTTCAGAAAACCATTTTGACCTGCTCTGAAATTAACCGAAGTGTTTGCTCACCTATGGGTTCACACTTCCTGGCGTTGTTGTGGAGTTTGTATCCGCTCACACAGCTGCAGGTCCTCGTCAGGCCGTCCTCGCTCTCCGAACACTCGTGGTCACAGCCGCCGTTATCCACAGAGCAGTTAGTGGCTGTTTGAGCTGAACGACAACGGTCCACAGACGATCACTTTCATACATTTATCGGTTCAGAGTTTTATTAGGAGCTTGAGAAGGATTTGATTAGTCCATGAACAGGTAAAAAAAAACATATAAAAACATTCGATTGTTGACCCTTTAAATCCTGGAAAATCTGCACAGATGTTTGTGTTTAAGTGAACTGTCCCCTCAGTGTGAAGGCCGTGTAGATGAACATTAATTATCACAAACGTCGTGTTGTTTTTAATCTGTTTTTGGGTTCAGACTCACGTTGATCGCAGTATTTGCCCTCGTATCCGTGGTTACAGTGACAGGCGTAATCCTGGTACAGATCCACACAGACTCCATGGACACACATGTTGGAGTCACACTGGTTCCCATCTGAAACACAACCAGATCAACATGAACACCATTTCCCATAATGCCCTGCAGGTGCTTCTCAACAAGCTGTCCATGCAGAGGAAACTCAACCTGGAGACCAGACGGATGTGTGATCTTGTGTTTTATTGGCTCGGCAGGTTTGTCTGATTCCCCTCCTGTTCAGGCAGGTAACCAGCCTGTCTTACCCTTTTGTAAGACAGGGGGCGCTATTGCCCTGCAGGTGTTTTGATTTAATGAGAGACTGAATAAACTTGTCACTTTCAGACAGATTCTGTCTGTTCTGTTCCCGTAGATGGACCCTGGATAGCTTCTGTAGATTAAAATGATCCAGTAAGAACTAACAGGCTCACATTTCAACACTGAGCTCTGCATGTTTCTGCTGTTAACGCTGACTCAGCTCCGCATCAGGTCTCTGTGCTCTGATTGGTTGTTGGTCTCTCCAATAGCATCCAGAGGAATTTTTTAAAATGGACGTGTTATTGAAAATGATTGAAAATGAACTGAAAAGTTGTAAACTGCATTTTAAATCTGTGATGCAGGCTGGAGGAAGCTGCAACCAGTTGGACCAGTTACACAGTGGAGACAGAATGACAGCTGTCTCCATGTATGAGACGGTGGCACCAACCTGAAGATGCACTTATGCTCCTTCTGTTCATGTCTCACTGTTCGAAGTGTAGTCATGTCAGCCTGCTCTCCACTCGTTATTCTGAGGAGGTTTTTCTCACACTGACAGCGGCTAAACCTTTGTGCCACTGTGGGAAACTGTGTGAACATTCCCAGGTCGGAATAACAGGTTTTATTCACATTTGTTCTACTGATGTTCACCTGAAGTTGCAAAGATGTAAATTTCAGCAGAAAACTACAAGTTTTAGTTTCCCAGAGATGTTTTAAAGCAACACATTAAATGTTAAATGCCAAGAAGTCAGGTTAAGTTTTGTTTTGTGGTTGTTTTTTTTTGGATATAGTTCAGTTTCTTTCCAGATGTTCAACAAATTCTAAGCAATGTCAGTAAAAGAAAACACATTTTCATCATTGCAGCAGTTCTGATCCTGGATCTGCTCTGCTGGAGACAAACAAGAAGATTCAAGTCCAAAAACATCATCGTTATTGGTAAAATCTGAGTTTTCCAAAAGTCATTTTTATTTTTTTGCTATGATTCACAATGTGCATGAGAACAGCTGAGGAGGAGCTGACCTCAGGCTTCATGATGTACATCAAACTGGTTCAGGGTTTCATACCTGTGTAAACGGTCCAGAACTCGAGCTGTAAACACAGAAAAGAAAATGTCTCAGATGAAACTCAGATTTGCCTCATTCAGAACAAGAACAGCAAGGATTCATTTACATTTTCAAGCCAGAGAATCAAAACTTCACTGAACAAATGTTCCTAATGTGAGTTTTCACTGTCAGAATCAGAATCAGGATCAGGATCAGGATGTGGATCTGGATCTGGATGTGGTCTACAATAATCTCATTCTCAGCCACAAACTGAAGTCACCTGATGACACTTCAACAGTCTGCAGTCACATGTCAGTGCAGGTGAAATGTTCTGATTTTACTCACAAATGCAAAACTGCAACAGCAAGTTTAAACCGGTTCACATCTGTTTCAAAGACTGCAGCAAATCACAGAAACGTGACTTAACACATTTTAAATCATGGTATCATTACGTTCATACAGATGAGAAAACCTTTCAGGCTTCTTCAGACACATCATTGAACAGAGCAGTGATAAAGAGAGAAGAAGAAGAAGATTTCAGTTCACAAATTGGACTGAAACAAAGCTGCAGAGGAAACATTTCAAATATGCGAGATGTTTTAGAAAATGGTCGACATTCATGTTCAGTATATAAATAATTTATATAAAATGTTAAAGTGAATAAACACAACAGCAACATGGGAAATCAGTGCAGATTGGTCTGCTCACACACACACACAGATATGAAATGTCTTACTGTAGCTTCTCTGCTTTGGAAAATCTCTCTCGCTTCTTCGAAGTCACATCTCTCCTCCACACATTCTCGCTCCTTCGACGCAGGTTTCAGCTCCTCCAGGAAGGAGTTTGCCCGACGGGAGCGGAGCAGCATGTGAGCCTGCTGAGGCTCAGAGAACACTGAGCGAGGAAAGACAGAATTTATCTGACTGAGCAGTTTTAGAGGGTTTTTACGTGTTTTTTCAGTCATTATTCAGTTAAGACACATTAGATACATTACAAATCATCTCTCTAAAACTTGTCAGAGTTTAGAATAAAAACCTGGTTGTTAAAATAAAGGATGAATATTTTGAATGCTTTCACATTTACTGCTGGTTGAAAAGAGAGCTGCTGCTAGATTCATTTTATTTCAGCTTAAAACTGTGGACGTTTTAATCGAACCACTTCCAGCAGAGGTTGTTCCTGCTGAGCGATCCGTGGACCCCCACCTGACAGGCTGAGCACTGACGCCGACCACAGAGCGACGATGACGGACACACACAGGACGAGGCGGGACATGACCTCAGGCAAACCTGCAGCCAATGAGACGTGAGCACACAAGAACCAATCATCTCATTTTCTCTGTTTTTTATTTATTTTTATTAACACAGCATTTATAACCCACATCTATATGATGGTAATTTGACTTACCAGCTTAAAGCAGGATTAAAACAAGAGCTGGGGACGAAACAGGAGGATAAAATAAAAACCACATCATAGAAGGGTTTTGTTCTCATCACATTTGGAATAAAAACACTGAAAGTTCAGTGAAACATTTCGAAAATATTGATCACTTTCAGCCTGACACTGAGGCGACGGTGACGATCCCTGTTTGAACCCCCATGACCTTTGACCCTACGGCCAGAACAACAGCCAAGCCGAGCCTACGAACCTCAAAGCATCACGACATCAGGAAACCAAAAAACCAAAGAGCCAGAAGGTTTCAGAGACGGAGGAGCGATTTTGTACTTACGTGTGAAGGATCGAAGTCGTGGACGGAGACGATGGTTTGCTCTGATTCTGGTGCGTTAATGACTAACCGCCTGTGTTTACTGAGAGTCCACAGTCTGCAGCTAAACACTGTCTGCCAACACTGTCAACACACACACACACACACACACACACAAACCCCCCCGTCAACCTCCACCCACTCACCTCAGCAGCAGATCAGAGCCCCGTTTTACAGCCGACTTCCTTCAAGCCTTACGACAGTCGAACTGAAGCTGATTCCTTCGACTCGCTGATGAGATGATTTTACCAGCTGACTGTTTTCATAAATTGGACAAAAATAGACTGAATATGCTTAAAAAGGTGGATGACGAAAAAAAAGGCCATGTCTTCAGTGACTATAATACCAAATTCACTGAAACTCGTCATATTTTGCCACTAACCATTAACTTTTGTCACATTCTCATCAAAATTGATACCTAACATGTGGAACATTCTTAATAATATCATGTTATTCAGTATGTATAATTTCATTTAGATAATCTGACATAAACATGTTTGCAGTCATTATTTCGGTACCATGTAGCAGCTACAACAAAAAGACAACATGTTCATTTACTGTATGTTTGCATGGAAGATTTTTCTCTTTTCATTTCATTATTTTCAGCATTTTGAGGACAACAGGGCCAAAATATGATTAAACAAGCTGGATATCATTTCATTTACAGTTTCAATGGTATTATTTTTAGAAATGATGCAAGATCTTATGATTGAACTCCTGTTCTGACTGAGCTGAATGAACTGATGCAGATAAGAAACACGTTCGGTTGCTTCCACATCGAAAAGAAAATGTTTAAACTACTTTTTGAGGCAAAGTCACAACGGGAGGAACACATGATCTACCTGCTCCAGGTGCCAAAGCTGCGGAGGTGAACAGTCCTCAACGGATGATAATAAATCTGAAAGCTGATAAAAGGGACAAAGCAGCATCTGGGATCCTGAGATATCTCTTTCTCATCAGAATTACATAACACACACACACACACACACACACACACACACACAAAAGAATGAAGACATCAAGTAATTCAAAAACCTTGGGGATGATGGATATCAAGAGACAAAAGGAGAGGAAAAGACTTAACAAGCACAAAATTCGTTGAAGTAGCCCAAACTAAATCCAGGTTTTAATCAAAAACTTTCATGTGTTCCTAATGGGGACCGGCCCCACATGGCAGTCAAAACACGCATGTCCCCACAATGTCATTAATACAAGAACAAACAGGTCAGGATGTTGATTATTTTACCTGTGAAACCCAATTAAATCACAAAATCACAATTCAGACTCTAATCAGAAGAGAGAAAAAAGAAACAAACAAACAAACAAAAACCGCAAAACTAAAGTTATCTGACTGAGTTTCAACCAGTTTGGTTTTCTGGATTTTTCTAGGGTTAGGGTCATCACATTTTTATAAGATGCAAAATATTGTTAATACTGAAGTGACGAATGCATCATCTCTTCTTCTCTAACATGATTTATAACACACTCATTGTGCGTGCTGTACTGCAACTTGCACACTGATGTAGCATTCAGTGTTTACAGTTTTACTTTTGTGCTTTTACTTGTGTTTGACACTCGTTTTTTCAATATTATGTTATATTTTAATCTAATTTTATTCTTCTAGTCCTTCATTGCTCTGAACTTTTGCTTTGGATTTAAAAATGAGTTGGCTGTAGTTTCTGCTGAGATATTGGTTTTAAGTCTCAAGCAGAACCCAAGTTGTTTTTCTTTTTTTTTTACGTTTTAATGTACAGCCATGAACACTGACTGTTTATATAGAGCTGTATGTATCACAGTGGTCACATGACCCTTGAAAAACGTGACCTCCCCCTCAGATGACAGTTGTTTGTATTTCTGCAGTCCAGCAGAGCCTCAGGCGACCTCAGGTTGCCCGTCGCCGCCCCTCAACGCACAGTGAAACCTTTCAAACAGGCACGCAGGTGTTGTTGTTATTGTGAGCAGGTACAGGTGTGAAACCCGGCCGGCCTCAGGGGTGTCGCTGAGCGCTGCCGGCTGTGGAAACCAGGACATTTATTAAGGTTGACTATTCATGTCTTTGTCTTCTTTGTGCCTCGGCCTTGTTCCCTAGGCTCCGTTTACCTTTGTGTCTTCAGCTATTTTGATTTTTCAGAATAAAAGCTGGGGCATAAAGACGTCCTCTCTGGTTCCAGGGGCGAGTCTGCGATGAGTCGTTTCAGGAAGCGCCGACCAAGCGTGCAGTCGTTCCAAGCATGGCTCTCTTCTGAAGCTGGTCTGAGATCTGTCTGCCAGCTGCGTCCAAGTTAAACCACTTCCTGTTTCTTTCCTTCACTTCTCATGGACTGATTTTCATAAATAGTTTGTGTGTTTGTCTGCAGAGTGCAGTTTGACTCATACAGGGTTTGATGTACAGTCGATGTTTCTGGTTGAAGGTGCAGATGATTTATAATCTTAATTAAAGTATCATCAAAAGAACAACAGTAACTTTAACATCGCACAAGCTTCTCAACCTTTTCTTGACTGTGACTTTATTCTGGATTAAAAAATCTTCAACAACCAAACGATTAACATCCTGTCATTTAAAAGTGGATTATCATCAATGTGTATATTTTATTTTTCAGGTGCGTGAGAAAAGATCCACTAACAATCATTATCGATTATTTTGATTATTAGTTTCTCAATTTAAATAGTTCATAAAAAGTCACAAAACTGATAAATTTCTTTTCATTTTTCCCAGGTTGTTCGGGCTGATGTCTGCAGCCAAGTCTTTAACTGGAGATCCACTTGCAGTTTGAGAATCTTATCACACATCGACACCAAAAATGACAAAGAAAAGACACAAGCAGAGGAGAATAAAAGAGGGAAAATGATATCAAGACATGGAGGTAAAAGGAGAAAAGAAAGGCCTCAAATCCTTCAGTTCAGGACCTAAGAAAATAGTCAACATTCAGGTTTTTACTGTGGTTAAAGTTGAGTTCTGAGAATAGGAATTGATATTTTTTTAAATAAAACTGTGAACTTCATGCTGGAGATGAAGTTAATGAGCACAATTTTACACAGTTTATGTTTTTACGAGTCCAGTTTTAAATTTCAGGTAACACGTGTTGGTTTTATTCAGGCCACATATTCAGACAATCCCATGGTGCTGTTGAATGAAGTCATTGTCACCTCTGCTGTTAAACGGGCTCAAACAAAAAAAGGAGGCTGAGAATTTCACAGTGTTACGTTACTGAAACATGACTGTCAGCTGAGCTGTTTGTACGTGTTTGTTTCAAACCAGTTTTCTTTTCTTTCATAGGTGAGCATCTCTAACAAGACAGAACAAAGCCGGTTGCTGCACACGACCCAGAAAAAATACATTTGTTTGAAGGACATTGAATATTGTTGCTTCATAAGTTTGATTCACCCAGTTTTGACAGTTTACGTCCCATGTTTGCCCCCTTTACATTTGATCTGTGGACGGATAAATGAATAACATGATGTACTGAAACAAAAAGAATTCATAAAAAGGAAAAAAGGTTTTAATTTTAATGCGCAGCTCGATCACTAGATTCAGTGTCGTGATGGTGCATTTCTGCAAAGCACAGATCTGTTAAAACTTTGCGTGTCTAAGTTTGGCTGAACGGGCTGAATTCATCTGTTGCTGGAGAGAAAGTCTGGTGATACTCTGTGTTTGTCTTCTTGTCATAGATCTAATGTGCAGAACCAAACTTTTGGGGAATATATCCACTGAAATGTGTTTGCATCACAGTATGATGGATCTGCTTCCTCTGAGCTCCTTTAAAAACATCAGTGAGCTACACTGATGTCCTTCAGCACCATGAACACACACATTTTAGTTTATTTAGATTCAATTACACACACATTGTCCTGCTGCCGGAAGCACTCATGAAAGCACCAAATATAGATTAATCCGCCACTGAAAATAGTCCCTAATAAATTCATTATTTCCTCCTGTTTGTTTGATTAAGACCACAGAGATCAGCTGTTTGAGGAAACTACAGAAGCTTTGTAAAATGAGCTTCATGTCTGTGAGGAGTTTTTCAAAGCTTGATGTCTTTTATCTGTAACTTCTTACATCAACGGGCTTTAAGCTGAGAGCCACAGATCCATCGTCCACAGACATGTTGGCAAAGGCAAAAACATAAGTATGATATCACGACTAAATTCTTTCAGATGGAGTTTGGCTTAGATTTTCTGTCATCTCTGACGAGAGCAACCCCCCCGCAGGGCAACAATTCTGGAGATCTACTGGAAATAATCATCTACAGCACTGGAACAAAAGGATTTCAAAGGAAACCAATCAAATCTGCACAGGATGAACACAAGTGGAAGCTTTACAGTGGAAAAGTTATTCTCTGGTTAGAATAAAAAAAAAAAAAAGAGGGTGGAGAACGGTGGGGAGATAAACAGAAGCGTCTCTTCTTTCTGCTCTGAATATATTTTTGCTGTTTCATGGTGAAGGAGGTCACATCACAGGCAGAAGGCCCAGTTCTTCTTCAGCAGGACAATGAGGACGGGCCTCTCCTCCCTCCCCCTCTCCTCACCCTTTGTCTGCAGGACTGGCAGGTGAGACGAAGCCTGAAAGAACTTTTGTTTCAGTCGACGTTTATAAATGCATCAAAGCCTCCTCGATCCTGCTCATCTGCCCACAAATCCTTCTCCAGACGATGCTGCACAGCGACGACAGAGCGGTGAGTCTTTCCCAAAAACAGCTCAGAGGAATTCATTTTTGGGTCTTTGTTTATTATTATTTTTTTATTTAATTACAAGTTTAACATTTGTGTGAGCGTTTTCTGTGAAATTAAATGAAGTAAAGTTTCAAAGAGAAAAATCAACACAATGTTTGAAAAGTTAAAAAAGTTCATAAGAATTTAAACAAAATCTACTAATCTAATCTACTTTAATTCCAAAGTTCTTGTATTTTGTATTCTTGTAATATTTTATTAATTTAGTTCCTTATATTTTTTGGATTTAGCCTCAAGCTTGACAAGTCAGAAAGATAATAGAAAAATGAAAAAAAT
>JAPZDY010000004.1:23292087-23305547 GCA_029783645.1 Ctenochaetus hawaiiensis | reverse complement strand
CAACAAATACGCTTAAAACATCGCAACTTACATCGCAATTTTTTAGAAAAGCTGCCGCAAATTCAGGCATTTTAGGCTGCAACAATCATGAAAAACGCCCGCGAAATCCTGGAGGGACTGCAAAGTGGCTGCTTCGTTTACATGTCCTTCAAAACTGATTTAGTTATTTTATTTTAGACAAAAGCATCAGTGTCTGAGTAAAATTGAATGAACTTTACAGCAGATTCTGAGAACCTGAAGCCTCCTCACAGAGTATTTTGGGCAGTTGCAGGGTAATAGTAGTGAACTGAAGCTGATATTCACCTAAAATTTATCTAATTTCCAGCCAAAACTTGCAGTCAGATTTGGCTCATGCTGAATTTTTGTGGGCCAACTGTGCCGACACTCGGCCACAACTGAGCTGTCCATGCCAGCTACGTAGAAATACTATTCAAACCTATGGAGAAACACTCTTGTTGTAAAATTAAATCAAGCTTTAAGAGTCAGATTCCCAATACAAATACAAATGCAACAAATGGTTGTGGTCACAACACGCTGTATAAAAACGCTTCGTTCTAGATCATTTTTGCTCAGAATAAATCTGCCAACTTCTCTTTTGTACCTGCTTTCGATCAGAGTGCTGATTTAGCAGCAGAGGTTGTGATAGAAACTTTATTTTTTGATATGACACGTAAATATGTCAAACAGCACTGTGTGTAACAGTAAGTGTGAAATCAGAACCTGATTGTTGAGAAGAAGGTGTGAGTTGAGGCAGCAGGTGAGCAGGTAAGGAAGGAAGCTGTGATGGAAACACTGTTGGAGAAACGACCAGAAGGCTCGAGATGAGGCACTGAGTCCAGGTAGGTTTCCTGGCCTGTTTAGAAAACCACGGGTGTGATGCAATGTCGATGTGTTGCCAAAAAGATCGAAGTCATTGCCAAATTCTTTAAATAAAATAAACTTCAAGTGTCTTGAAAAACAAACAAGATCATGAAAAAAAATATATATATCTCCACCCCGAACAGTCGTCCAAAATCTGTTTTTTGGCAACAAATCTGAATAGAAATGAGCCAGCTGTTTGTTTTTTTTACGTGTTTCTGATAAAAAATTTAATTTTTGCGCTGATATGAGCAACACTGCACCGAGAACAAGAGAAATTATTTATATGTTATGTATTAATACACAGATTATATGTTGATAAGATATTCTTAATTTTGAAATAAAATAATTTTAAAGTGCTTTTTTGCATCACGTTAGATATTAAATATCTAAAACATGAAATCAGTACAAAGTGCTGAATTTGCATGAAAACCCATGAACAGGTGATTGAACAGGTATTGATCGGCCTCGTGGTGCAGAGGAATGAAACATCTTCAGCCTCCCTGTCGAGTTCTCATGTGTCACGTGTGTTTGTGCATCAGTTTGCTGACTGTGCAGTCTTGTTTTATCTGAAATTAAAAATCATCTCTGGATGTTTGTGTTCGAATGTTTCTTTAGGTTTAATTTTCTGCAGAATTCATGTATTATCAGATCAGCTCGTTCTGGGCGCCGGACTGATTTTACCACCCCAACGTTCTCAAACTGATCTTAGGAAAAATAAATCCAAAAGTAAAAAAAAAAAAAATCAAAATAAACAAAGAAAAGCCTGATGTCTTGACCTCTGTCTTATGTTTTAAGTCCATATTTTTTAACATTTCTATAGAAACATCAATAAAGTGGTTGTAAAAATCCTCTGAACATCATCTGACCGAGCTTCAACCTCCAGCCTGAGAGACCTGTCTGTGTTCAGACCTGTAGCTCCGCCCACTTTGCCAGGTTCAGCTGACTGATTCTGGAAACGAGTCGAAGGAGTTGAAAATTGTGTCTGATTACAAACATCATTATTAGATTATAAAACAATGATTAGAAACCTCATTATACCAAGAAAAAGCAGCTGAAGCAAACAGAGATCAACCAGCTTTTATTGTCGTAACTCAAACTGCAGTCACATGGAGCTTCACATCTCCTTCACGTCTCCTTCACATCTCCTTCACATCTCCTTCACATCTCCTTCACGTGCCAAATAAAGTTCAAACTTCTACATGAATGTTGCTAAAATCAAACTGAGCTCAGCAGCAGCAGCTCTACAGTGAACAGAACAAACGAGTCCGTCTGATCTTTTCCTCCAGAGCCGAACCAGCAGGAAACTCACTCTGAGTTTTAATATTCAAACAGCCAAGTCCCACATTATTTATCAGAGCTGCTATTTTTTTCTTCAGATTTTCACAATAAACAAACACAGTTAAACTTTGGTAGCTCTGAACCGCCTTCTTGTTATCGTCCTGCATCACACAGTCCACTTGTGCTCTGATTGGAGGAAATGAACAGATGAGCGGTGATGCTGATCTAAAATGCAGGTAAGAGTCAGCGATTAGCTGAGTTACTTAAAAAGCACAAAAATTATTACAAGATTCCATCAGACTTTCTATTGAAGGACCATGTTAGTGGTTCTGCATGAAGTTAGCAGATGTTGGCTCAAATCAAATCTGCAGATCAGATTCAGTGTTACAGGTTGTGTCGAACTCAAAATGCAGTTTGTGTGATCATTTAAAATAACTGTCATAATGTTTGGAGGCAGACCCTCGTGGCTGTGCATGAACAGCATCATCTGAGCTTTAAGGCTCCATCAGAGCTCCTCGCAGCTCAGAGCTGACAGAGAAAAACCAGACGTGACCTTTTCTACAGATGCATCTAAACATGTTTCCAAAAACGAGCTGCTGAAGAAAGTGAAACATTTTTCTCAAGAGCTAAACCAAAGGAAAAAGAAGTCTCAGGTCCATCAGGTGACACACAAACAGTCACTGAGATGATGATGATGCCTCTCAGTGTCTGCTGGATGTGGGAACAAGCAGCTGGATGCTAACATGTTAGCCTCAACGAGAAGATGAGCTGACACTGTTTCTGTCTTTGTTCAGGAGCCACTCAGCCTTCACTCACACAAACATGCAAAACAACAGACATGGTCCTTTAATGAAGCCTCAACTTTTTCTAGCACAAACTCTGAAGCGACTCAAACCCCCAGCTGCCTTTGCTTCAGCTGCTGTCACATCAGCCGGCCCTCTCTACTTCTCTTTGGGCGCCATGTCGTCGCCGCCCGACACGTTTCCGTCCTCGTACTCCTCATCGGCCATCCCCTTCAGGTAGGAGCGCTTGAACTCCTGGAACTCCATCTCCTCCTCCGCCTCACTGCAGACGACACACACACAACAGCTTTACTGACGACACACACACACACACAACGACAAACACACACACAGCAGCTGAGCTGTCAGGCTAGGTGGTTGGATTCATCATGACAGAAAATACACGGTGACTTTACAGTTACTAAAACTGACAGAGTTTCAGAGCAAACCAGACTTTCATAATTCTGTTCAGTTTTTGGTCACATTTAGGAGTTCGGTTTTGTTTTCGGTGCCAGTGGAAGCCACAGATTCACACTCAGATTCTGGTTCAGTGACGTCTCCAGGCTCACTGGCACAATCCTCTGTTCATAAACTCAGATCTGAAGCCTTTAAAATTCACAGCTGAGACTCATGGGGAGACCTGAGCTGCAAACTAATGCAAAAATATCTGTCCTGTGTTTTTGTTACAATCTTGAAAGTGAGACGACAGAACTGTGAGAACATCTGTGGACTTCCACTGAACTCGGTGACCTCACATCCCTTTAACCTCAGCAGAGGTTTTTAACTTCACCACAAACCAAAAAGAGTAGGTGTTGACTTCTATCACTCCTCTATTCATTCTCCTTCAACTGTCTGAACTGTTTTTTAACCAAAATGTAAAAGCGAACACCAAGAGACGGAAGCAACAAAGGAGGAGAGGAGAGCTGATTCAGCTGATTCTGAGGACACTGAGGCACAAACAGGAGCTAAAAGAGTAAGAACGGCCTCCAGAAGAGCTGATGAAGTGATAAAAGACACTGCGACCTGATCTCGCTCTCTGAGCAGAGCAAAAGCAGCGACAGTCGGAACATTTACACCAAAAAAACACGTTTGTCATCAGGCACGACGAGCAGATCTGCTCTCTGTCATTCATTCATTCATTCATTCATTCAAAATCCACAGGATGTTTCTTTGATAGTCAAACAAATATAAAAACATTCCCTTTTCCTTGTAAAACCACCTTACCTCTCCTTCACTGTTTGCAGCAAAGAAAGAAAAAGAAGGAAAAACCAGAAAGTTTAGATTCAGTTTCACTGCTGATTTACATTCATCACTAATGCAGCCATTTCATATTTATTCATTTATTTATCTTTTACATCAAGCATCATGTGAGAACCAGTGTTGTGCTGCTGATGTATGAGACGCAGGAAGAGTGAAACGTCTGCTTTCTGACCTGCGTCTGGTTTGGGATGCATCAGTTTGAATGGGACTTCCAGGCCGACTTCACTGCAACACAAACCGAAGCTAAAGTTTCTCAGTGCAACAGTGAACGAGCCCAAAAACACAAAACATGCAAACAAAATGTGTCGAACAAAGAGTTTATGTTGGTTATCATGTGCCTTTAAAATGAAAAATAAAAGGATTTACAAGGTTTAAAATGATCATCAGAGTCAACAGAGTTGGTGGAGGAAAAAGTTTTAATGACTGAAACTTATGAATTAGTTGATTTTTTTTCAAAACAACATTAAATTGGAGTTTGAATACTGATAAAAGACCTGCAGCAGCCATGTTTGTTTTCTACTCACACTCATTTTGTTTACCTCGTTTTCTAAAAAGCAACAGATTATTATTTATGCCATATTTTATTTTATTTTAAGAGCTTCAGATGGAAACAAGTGGACATTAACTCACCTTGATCCCATCAACCTGAGAGTAAGGCAGGCAAGGATGAAAAGTGGAACAAAAAGAATAATTATGTTGAATATTTTGACAGCAAACATGTGAAACATGGCAGCTTTCAGGAGGCTGATGGGAGACTGACCCTCCGATGACGAGCTTCACCATGACTCTGTATGAAACCATGATCCCCATCACCTCCTTCAGCACACCCTCCTTAATGCTGAAAGACAAGATGTTTTTAAATTAGCCTCATTAATCTGACTGAGCTGCGTCTGACGGCCACGCAGGAACCATGTGACCGGCTGTGTTTCTGGCTGTTCGCTCACATGCTCGATGACGCCAGGTTGGTGTCTTCGTGCTTCAGTTTGCCGTCGAGCGCGATGCCCCGCCTCTCCCTGTTGTTGGCCAGCAGGGGGAGCAGCTTGTAGACTTTCTGCAGAGACGCTCCAGGAGACACCGAATCCCTGAGACACGAGAACACACACACACACATACGCACACACTTATAACTTAGAACAATACACATACACCAACTGTTTCTGCGGCTGAGGGACTTTTCACCCTGAATCTGTCTTCTCAGGCAGCTGCTCCAGTTCAGCCATCAGCAGCTTCCTCTGTCTCAAATCTCTTGGATGGTATTTGAGTTATAAAGATGTCAGAGTTTGTTTTTACAAAACCTACATGCGGTTTAAGCTGATCAGGTGTGAAGACACTGCTGTGTTTTGTTCTGACTTCCTGTCTCGTTTTCTTTGTCATTAATGTTGTGTCCTTTTTTGTTTATGTGAGAAGTGAATAATGGATAAGGAAAGAAACATAACATAAAAATATTATAGAAAGCATCTGAGGAAACTGTTTCATGGACAAGTAAAATCAAACTATCTGCTGAATTCTACTGAAGGGAGAGTAACTGTCTCATGTGATTTCACTAATAAGAATTGTGTGAAGAGTCTGAGACTGAGGGGAGGAAATTTCATGACTTTGTGGCTTCAGTTGTGTAAAATCTGCATGAATAAGCATCCTCATGTCTCAGCTTTAACCGTCCAGTGTTAATGTTGGCACAGTGTGTTCTGAATAGTCCAACATTAATCACATACCCAGTGTCCTCGATGTCCACAGCTTTGGCGTAGCTGTCATTGGAGTACAACACCACCGTGGCAACTTGATCCACTGAGGAGGACAAGAGGACATGAGAGGAAACAAGTGAGATTTTTCTGACATGCAACAGAGGTCGAACACCGAGATTCTGCACTCTGCAGTTTGTGCATGTTAGAAGAAATGAATGAAGTTCTATAAAACATAAAAAAGTTTACCAGAGAGGATGATGTTCTTGATGTTCTTGCTGGAGTCGTTTGTGATGCTGACGCTCACTTTGATGGTCTCACCGTGATAGTAGATCTGCAAACACCGAGGCCACAGACAGAAAACCACTAACACAACGTGACTATTTTAAATTATAAATGAAACTTACAGCCTGTTTCACATCAACACTCACAAAAAAAGGATGAAGTTAACGAATGAAAATCAGCAGCAGCTTATCCAGCTCTGGTGCCTTTGAGCTCAAACTTCCTGATTTTAGGGTTTTCTTGCACAAAGTTCCTTCAAACGTTCATTTAACAGTTTCTAACCACTTGTTAGTACTGTACTGTCGTGTTCAACCAATCAATAAGTGTCATTTTGTCGTTTGCGATGCAGATCTGAGCAGATACATGAGCACAGAGTGAACCAGCTGTGAAGGTTTCTTTGTTTTTGACGCTGTAGCTCTTTCCTGACTGCTGATGCACGAACAGAAAAACTTCCTTATTGTCAGTTTTTCAGTGTTTCTGAAGAAGTTAAACGTAAATGTGAAGCGACTCACCTCTTTGTCCAGACTGGCCTTGACATGAAGGGGTTTATCTGACATGACGAAGTCCCTGGTGGTTTCAACAGAGGGCGCCACTCCCTCGCTCTCTGGAGCGTACTGAACCTTCCTGAGCATCAGCGACACTGTGCTCCTGTTGGACAAAAGAGAGAATGAAAAAACATTAAAATACCAAAAGTGAGATTTATTTTCTTACAGTGACTTTATGAAATAAAAGGACCTGGAAGGGTTTTGCATTTTTTCTTCTGTTTGAAGTGAAAAGTATTTGATGCATCTTCGGTGTATTTAAAGTCCGGACAGACGAGCTGAGACTCACCGTTTTTTGACTTTAGCGTCTTGGCTCTCAGCGCTGAACGCTTTGATCTCAAACTCCACCGCACATTGCTGCAGAGGAAGAGAGAAGAGGCTTCATTCTGTGCTTCCTTCACTTCATCACAGCCGGTTTGTTCGCTCAGTCAGGATCTTACCTTGCCGACATCATGAGGCGCCGGCTGAAGAGCCACCGAGCAAGGCAGGTTGTCTGGAAACTGAGAAAACAAAACCAGTCGGTCAGTTCTTTGTAGTTCTTTTAAAAGATCTAACACAGGTCAAGTGAAATAAATAGATAAATAGAAGTAACAGTGAAAGAAATAAATAAAACAAGAAAATCAGTCTCACTTTTGAGAAGTTTGATCCTCACAACCATAAAGGCCATAAATACTGAACCTCCATAAAAAAGTCTGAGTGTGACAGATTTTATTGCTGTTTGTCATTATATGTTCTGCTGTGTGCTGCTCTGGGTACTTTTTTGTCTGATAAGAACTGTACAAACCTAATTCCCCCCCGATAACACAGTTACATGCTGCTCTCTTTTCAAAACATCAAAGTCCCTGACAGCGGAGACACTGGAGGTTTCATATCAGCTCCTTCATGCAGCCTGTGAGTCTCCCAGCTGCTGTTTCAGCCTGACGATCTCGTCTCACCTCGAAGAAGAACGGGTAGGCGTTGTCTCCCAGCTTGCGCAGCAGTTTGGCCTGTATCTTGGTGTGGATTCCCTTCTCGCGGTCCTGCAGTGGCGGGTACACCTGGCGGGTGGACAGGTACAGCTCCCTGCGGAAGGCGATGCCCATCACATCCATGTCATCTCTGCCGTACCGGAAGGTGCAGGACAGGGTGACGAACACTGGAGAGGACAGACACCGTGATGATCCGGTGTCCCTTAAAAAACTGAAAGCTTGGACTGGAGTACTTTTGTGTTCAGGAGTTAACATGTAGAATAAAACTAATTATACAAAGAAATGAAGTAGATTTTCTCCAACAGTTTATTCAGCTATGGAGCTATACATGTAGTTTAAACTGTATCGTATTTTAATTTAGTTTTACAACGTTAAAGACTTCAGAGTAAATTAAAACATATTTTTAGAGAAAGGCTCTGAGTCTCTTGATCCATGTGACTGAACTGACAGATTTTCAGTAGAAAACAGCATCAGGGACGGAGGTGACAGGTGTGACAGACAGGTGGGAGTCCTGCACAAACACACAGGTGTGCTGAGGAGGTCCGAGCAGCCAGAGGTCAGAGGTCAGAGGTGAACCGTGTCCTGAGCCCGGATGCTGGATGACACCTGAATGCTGAGTGTGTTTTGGTACGCACCTTTCCTCCCCTGCAAAGCCTCAGGATCAATGATGATGACTCCATCTAGTGGTGAAAAAAGATAACAGCTTTTTCAGGTTTGTGCTTCGAGAACAAGCCTCCTGGTGACCAAAATGATAAAAAAAAAAAAAACATCCTACAGCTGTTTTTAAAGCTCCAGGACATTTCCTGTCTTTTGTTGCTCCTTTGTTTGTTTAAAATGTGCTGCTGCATCAAATTCACAAGAAGCACAAAAAACTCTGGAGTTGATGGGGTCAAACATGACATACATGGTCTTTGTTCTGTATTTAACAGAGTGTTTGTGATAGAAGATCAAGAAATCATCACATTTGTTCAGTCTTTGTTCAGTGTCCAAACTTTTTCTTTAAACTGAGTTTTAGTGAAGATAATAAATATGAGCAGTTTTCATGCTGAGACTCTGTTGTGATTGAGAGGTTCTGTATATTTTATCCACAGAAATGATGTGTTGCATATTTTTTTAACCAAACCATCAGCAGATGAATGACGTGACATGCAGATGAAACATGGAGGCTTTTACATCAGACATGAGACTGATGTTTACGAACTCACCCACTGGGTCCACAGAGTCGACACGGTCCACAAAGTCTCGTTTCCCCATGTAAACTCCAACCTGAAACAGGAGAGCAGATTCTCTGAAAATCAGACATGGATGACATTTGCATCCTGATCTCTGTGCTGTCACGAGAGCAGACAGTTACTCTGGATCATATGAAGAGACGTTTCAAAAAGGTGGAGAGGGCTGTGAAACAAAAATTAAAAAAGCAGACCCGACATGTTGCAGCAATAACTTCTGAATGCCAACAGAGCTTCTGATGTGAGACAGAAACCAGCTGCTCTCTGAGGTTTTTCTCCACTTATATTTCCTGTTTACATCATGAAACATTTCACTTTGACAGAGATGCAAAGCACTACAACACAAGGCTTTCCATGAACTGAAGCTCCACAGACAGAAGTTTGGTTCACATGAACATTTGAGCAGCAGTCACCTGTAATCTGACACAGAGCTGTCAATCACACGTGGCTCAGTTCAGCTCAGGTGTCACGACTTTGAGTCGACCTCGTGAGGATCAAACAGACGAGCAGCTCAACTGACTGTCAGTGATTTAATGCAGTTACACAGAAAATTTCACTAAAGGACCAAAATAGTGAAGAGGAACCGTTTCAACAGCGTTTGGGGGAAGATCTGCCGGGTGACAGCACGTTGGTCATCAGGTGATCCAAGTCTGATGTCAGGTATGTTGAACTTAGTGCTAAACACATACAGTTTCTCCAATTTCTCCTCAAAAATTGCATAAATTAAACGAATACCATGTTCTTTAGTTTCATTTGTGTTGCTTGTTGAGGAAATATTCCTAAATAAATCAGTGTTTTCTGAGGCAGTGAAGACTTCTCAAAGCTTATTAACAACAGAGGAAATGCTGACGTTGATACAATGATGTTATACTTTATGTAGCAACAAGTGACATTTTCATTTCAACAGCTGTTAGTTTACAGTCCACCTGTCCACACAACCAACCACTGCAAAGTCTGAGCTCCAGTGTCAGCCAAACCCAGCTTTTACAAGATTTAGCATGCAAATCAGACAGCTTTGGAGAAAGTGGATCTGTTCTCTTTTAGTGGATCTAAACTAGTAGCCTCCTCTGCTCCCAGGCTTGGGAAGATCTGGAAGCACAGAAATCTGAAAACATAACTGAACACATCTCTTGAAAGATAATCTCATTTTAAAAGTAATCTGAATATTTTGTTCATTTCGTGGACAGTCATTTGTTGCTCTGTGGATGCACTGGTGGGCGAGGTGTTGAGGTGCTTCACTCACCGACTTGTCCTTGCAAATCTTCTTGAAAACAACATTTTTCGGACTCATGTTGGTGCAGATCGAGTCAGCAGCACCTGAGAGACACAGAAACATCTTTAAACATCACTGAATCTGTCATCCATCAATATGAACCGGGACAAAATAAAACCAGTCCACAATGTGAATAAAACTTTATATATTCAACACCAGTCATTCAACTTTACAAGAGCTACACGAACCGAACAAGAAATATTTCACTCTATAGTCTGAAATCAGAGACACAAATCATACGACTGCAGATGGAAAAGATGATCCAAAGAAACTTAAAACCATCAATAATCACACAGCGAACACTCACAACATGAAAAACAAAGGTAAGGAGTCCTGACACCCACAGTCACACTTCAGTCAACCTGAACAACAGTAATGTTCACACTGAGTCGCTCCGCTCTTGATAGCAGCCAAACTTATATGTTTAAATTTAGCATAAACGCTGGTCAGTTAAACAATTAGTTTCTTCCAGATGAAAGTACAAACTATCTGGAGCATAAAAACCCATTTTGTGAGTGCAACTCCAGGTTGAAGCCCATTTAAAAACAGAAAGACTGGTAAGATGCTAATGTTCATTTCCGTAAACAGAAGTGAGCTTGCTAGCTTAACGCGGGAAGTTCAGGGTCACAAATGAATCTACCAGCTAGTTAGTTTAGCAGTGGCAGAGTAAAATACTTAAACTTAAATTCAGCAGAGTCCTCACATAAACATTTAAAGCATTTTCAGCTCTTTACTTGTGAATCTGGACCTTCAAGTCTGACAAACATCGTCAGCATCTCTTTAAGAAAATGGACGTTACCGCCGTTACTGCACGTGAACAACTCATACGGGAACTACTTTCTACCAGAAAATAGTCCTTCAAAAAGATGTTAAATCCTAATCTGTGGATTATACAAAGTCACCAGGAAATAATCCCTGCTGTTTAATTTCTTAAAATGCAGTTGATGCTTTCCGTGAGCACCAAAGGCGAATCTGCGGACTTTTTTACTCAACTTGGGTGGAAGCAGAAATCTCAGCAAATACCGCATTGCTTTTGTAAAATAAACAAGAGCAGCACTTTAGTGCCCTCTTGTGGTGGAATTATATGCTGCACCATTGAACCATTATACAGGAAATAGTTGCAGTTTAAGCAGTACTTCAAAATGATAATAAACTGTGTGTAATTTTGGTTCAAATTTGAATATTATTTTTACTGAAATCCTGATTCCAGTTCATCCCCAGAAGAACCAGAGTAGTGAAACAAGCTATCAGTTTATCTCAGCATATTACTTGGGCACTAGACTATAAATAAAAAAATTCTCCTTGATGAGTTGTTGAGTTATGATGACCGGGAGATTTCAACGCAGGTAACTCTGATGAGCCTCCTAATCCTATTAAAACCTTCTCAGATGCGTCTCCTCATTGAAAACTACACAAACCAACTTCATTCACTCGTTTTAAGATCAATACAAATAAGAGATGTTAATTTTATTAATGCAAATGTACAGCTGTTCAAACATTAAATAAAATAAATAACAGTTAAATGCTTCTGTCATAAGCAGACCCACATCAGCATTGTATCAATATTTTACATGTTCTGTCTTTACAGCAAAAAAAGAAAAAGAAAAAAATATTTATGGTCAATTCTAATTAAAACCAGTTTTGTTCAAATAACCCTGAATCAAGTTTATCTACAACTTTACACTGTAAACATTTGAGACCCTTCGTCCCTTGATTTTTGTAAGAAATGTCTCTATTTTTGAGTCTGTTTCTTTTTTGAGTCATAGAAATCACATTTTCTTAAAACTTTACAACAAATCTGTGTGGATGCTGAAACGTTACAGAGGAATGAACCTGATTTAACAGATAAACTGACTCCAGCACAGTCGTGTGAGGACGTGCCGCTAACTGCACGTTTCAGGACTGAAAAACCAACAAAAGGAGCACAAACATGTAACATATCTGATGGTGGAGATGTTTTAGATCAGAAAGACTCACCTGTGTTGCAGATGAAGAGGGTGTGTTGGATGGGGGGGGTCGGCTGGAGAAGCTCTATAAGTAAACACCTGCTGTCCGTCACAGCCTCCTTGAGCCCCGACGGCCAATCAGGTGGCCCCGATGTGAACTTTGACCAGCCCTCAGTACTCAGTGCAACCCCCCTTCTTCCTCAAACAACAAACAGACGGAGAGACAGACAGGCAGGCAGACAGACAGACAGGTAGGTAGACAGACAGACAGTGCTGGACTTCCTGTGAATGAGCCGACTGAGAGGATTGAAGCTGGTTCCTCCTCCGTCAGCACAACAGGACCAGATTAGAGAGGAGTGGAGATGGAAATGACATGGTGAGGAAAAACATCCAACCACGTGACGACAACATTTAAAAAATAAAATTTATATACATAAAATTTACTGTATAGAAATAAATAACTTCCACTTTTATATGAATTTATCTGAATAAATATAATGACCGTCTTAAAGCTGCTCTGATGTTTTTTCTCCACTTTTGTTCTGTTTACCTGCTATAAAGTTAAAAACCGTCAGGATGGTTTCATCCCATTTTCTTGGTGTTTGTTTGTTTTCAGGTGTCTGTTGTTTAAATGGAGATCGTGGTTATTGTAAGACTTCTGCACTCACTGGATGTGTGACTTCATTTTATTATACTGACAACAGAAACAGTTCTAAGGTGAATCAACACTTCTCTGACACAAAAACTAAATATGATAAGTGATTTTTTTTGATGGTTGACTTTTGTATTAAACTGCATAAGTTTAATTTCTCTGCAGGCCAAAATTAAACTGGTAACTACGATCAAATACTGTTTGAGTGGAAAACAACACTGAGGATGTGTTCAGACTTTTGACATCCAGAGGCAGCTTGAAGGTTGAGCAGCAGGTTTGATCCAGTCTACAGAGAGTGTGTGTGGGCGTGTGTGTGTGTGTGTGTGTGTGTGTGTGAGGTTTATACATGGACAGAGTGATGCAGTAGCTTTAATCCACTGTTCTGCCTGTCAGCAGGTGAGCAGACAGAGGTGGATTACTGCGCTGCAGCGCATTCATCATCATTATTACATAGGAGATTATCACACAAACACACACACACACAAACACACACACACACACACACGCACACACACACAAAACATACAACATGCATGTGCAGGAACAAACACGTGTGTTCTTTTAACTTTAGTCTTTTTTCGTATCTTTAAACCACTTTACATTCAACACCTTTATTTAACTTTGTAGATGTTTATAAATTACTGAGAACTAACCAATTTGTTTTTTTATAAACTGAGATTTTAAATACTTTATGGATGTATTTGTAAA
>JAPZDY010000004.1:23271740-23286990 GCA_029783645.1 Ctenochaetus hawaiiensis | reverse complement strand
GAGCGTGGCGACGCCGGCGCTCTGGAAGTGCTGCTCGGAGTAGGAGTGGGAGTGGGAGTGTGGGTGGTGGTTCTGGGAGTGGTGGTGGTGCAGGATGTGGTGGTAGTCGTGGTGGTGGTGGTGCATGCTGTCAGTCTGGCCCACCGTGTCATGAAAGTGGGAGTGGCACTTGTTCTCGCAGTCCTCGGCGGTGTAGGCCGCCGCCCCCGACGCGCCGCCGCCGTAACCCTGCGGGGAGACGACGGACACCTGCGGCGCCAGCATCACCTGCTCCTCCTCCGCCACGCCGCCGCCGTGCAGGCCGCTGGAGTGGTCGCCAAACATACCGGCGCCATTCGTCTCCACATCTGCAGAAAGACGACAAGTCAGATGTCACCAGACGTCTTCAGACGGGACCTGAAGCCCCGACGGCTCAGAGCAATTCTTTGCTTCTGGAAAACTACAGGATTCCAGTTTTTTCTGCTCGGACAGAAGTGTGTGTGAGTGTGTGTGAGTGTGTGTGAGTGTGTGTGAGTGTGTGTGTGTGTGTGTGTGTGTGTGTGTGTGTGTGTGTGTGTGTGTGTGTGTGTGTGTGTGTGTGTGTGTGTGTGTCTCACCCTCCGTCGGCTTCAGGTCGTTCTCCTCCAGAGCCGGCTGCTTCTCTGGATCCCCTTTGTCGTTCTGATCCCACTTCTTCTGGATCTGTTCGGACGAGTTTACAGTGTCAACAATCACAGCAACGACGTCACTGCATCAAACCTTGTTTCCATGACGACGACAGTCAGGAGGTAAATCTCTGGATGAAAATGTTCAATTGAATGGAAACTATTTCACTCTGCTATTTAAAACTCCATTTCAAAAACTTACCGCAAGAAAAACTTTATGTTTTTATGTTTTTAAAAAGTCAACAACGGCTGCAAACAAACTAATTATGAGACATATTTAACAAATGTTCCCCAAAAAGTCAGCAATTAACTTGTTATTGGTTCTTCAGCATCAACACAGAAATGTTTCAGATACGAACTTCAAGAAACACGACATGTTCTCACATCACTGATCAATCAAACTGACTTTTTTTGAGAGTTTCTGTGTCAGTTTGTAACATCACAGAGTTTCAGAGGGAAATAAGAACCACGTCATCTCTGCATTTAAGAACCGAACACAGAAGGAAACGAATCAAACTTTGACCTTTTGCTTCTTTTCTTTGTACATTTTTCCGAGCGTCAGAAAGTGTTCGATCAGGAACATGAAGTAGACTCCACCCAGAGCCGTCAGGCCCTTCCACACGGCGTCCAGGTCCTCCTCGTGCTCGTCGTGGACGTGGTGTTCATCCAGGAAATCCATCCCAGAATCCTCGTGGTGGTGATGGTGGCCCCCCTGAGACTGAAGCACACGCAAACACATGAAGAGACTGATGAGACGAGTGGACAACAGAAACGTGGCTGAAAAAGCACAGCGGCAGTGAACGCATCATGAGTGAGGACGAAGAAAGTGAGGAGAGAAAAGAACCTGAACGTTTCTGATGCAGTTTTGTTTGCTTGCTCGATCTGATCTGCTGCTTAGAAGAAAACACTCAGACATAAATATGTTTTTAAAAGAAGCTACGGCTGCTCGAAATTCATCTTTAACTTCCTCTCAACATCCTGCAAACTTCCTACAGTTTATGTGGAAAAAAAAACATGAATGAGAGCATCATGAACCTGTAGCACGACCTCCTGATCGATGCAACGGAGCAAAGAAAAACCAGAACTTTAAGTCACAGAAAAGATCAAACACTGATCTGCAGAAACGGCTTTAAGATGCATCGAGTCAAAATTTAAACTCTGTCCTTCGAATGAAGTTCCTGCAGTGAAGAAACGCAGAGCGTGAAACCTCCACGGAGACTCACGTGTGGGATGAGGTGGAGGAAGGCGTCGCCGCTCAGCGTGCCGACGGCGAGCGCCACCAGGAAGCTGAGCAGGAACTTGAAGAAAACTCTGTTCATGAGCGGGATGAGGACGACGCCGAGCAGGGAGAGCAGGCTGATGATGGTGATGGCGATGAAGCCTCCGATCCACGCTGCACACAAACACACACACACACAAACACACACTTTAACTGAGACGCCTTTAAAATGAGACAAACCGTAAATATTCTGTAAAATTGAAGTGAAACTGTGTTTTTTAAAAAGGACCAGTTTTCTTCTGATCACAATCATCAGAGTTCATCGTACCTATTTTGATGCTTTTGCCGTTTTCTCCACCGGAGTGCTCGTCGTGGTCGTGGTGCGAACTGTTGTGGTCGCCATGGTGACCGTGATCGTGTTTATGGTCTAGAAAAAGAAGCGGAAATAAAAAACAATTTACTTTCATCACATCAAACCACAGACAGAAACATAAGTGTCAGCTCTCTTCATGCTGGATTCTTCCCATCGACGGTGTAAACAGGTAAATCTGGTTCACCTGCAGCCTCCAGGTGAGTCAGTCTGAGTCAGCTGACTGGTAACCAATGAGATGACAGATCAAGTTATGCAGGATACTCGAGTTAAAGACTGAATCAGTTTAAATTTATCTTTCAAACATTTCAGATGATGAATTCTCTGCGTTCAGTTTATTAAAACAACAAAAAAGAAATCTGCTTCTTGTGGAAACTGAACATGTTCATGTTTGTGTAAAATGCTCCTATTTTTTAAATTTTTAAGTCTTTTAATGTTTCAGTTTTGATGTTTTTGTGTATTTGGGTCATTTAAATTGAGTTTTTAAGTAAATTTAATGTTTCAGTTTGATTCATTTCCCATCTGCCGACATGGAGACGGCTTTGTTTTTGACCCATAGAGCAGCCAGCCACCAGGGGGCAGTCACGATCTTCTGCATCTACTTTTAGAGAGGGGTTATGCTTACACAGTCATTGCTAAAGACTCGCCTCGTGTCTCACCTCCGTCCCCGTGTCCCGCGGCGTCTCCGTGCCAGATGCACGCTCTGCCGTCGATCTGGTTGAGGAGGGCGGGGCACAGGAAGCTGAAGTCACTGAAGGTCATTCCCACCTCCTGAGAAATCCCATGTGAGGAGAGGATGCTGGAGGCGCTCAGACACTGCAGACAAAACATGACGACGGAGCTTTAAACAAACTGATCGTCATGAAAAATCCGTCCAGGTTTGTAAAAATCTGACGAACTGCTGAGTCACAAACTTCAGTTCAATCATTTGTTTTACTTCTGACTGCACTTTGAAACTTTTAGCATTTTACTCCATGTTTTAGTTTTCGGTTCTTTATTTAAACACTGATGGACTGAGTTGATCATTAATCAATTTTTTATGTTGAAACTTTAGTGAGCATTGGATCACTCCTGCATTTTAAGTCAAAGCGGCAGCCATATTTCTCAGTTTGACCTTCGTATCTTCACGAACTCGGCGTCTTAGCGGCTAAAAGGCGGAGCAGTTCGAAGGTGACGGCCTCAGTTTTATTCTGAAGAGACGAAGGTGTTCAGAGACGCTGACAGACTCGTGTTCAGTCTCTGAGCCTCCTCTGATTGGTCAGATCTGAGTCATGTGAGTATTTTCCACATGAAAACACGACAGCAGCCTGTTTGTATCTGTGAGTTTCATCGACCTGCTGTTGTTTCGACTAAGACAACAAATTACAGGCATTTCTGACTTTGTTGTCTCTGCTGGCAGCTGTTGTGCTTCCTGTTTAGACCAGCTGTGCAGCGCGTAATGTGTGTGTGTGTGTGTGTGTGTGTGTGTGTGTGTCTTAGGTGTTCAGTGCAGAAACGTCGTACCTTCTCGCCGTCAGCGCTGCGGTTGTGAGGAAAACTCTGGTTGACATGTTCATGATCATGATCATGATCATGGTCGTGATCATGATCATGATCATGGCCGTGGTCGTGTCCGTGGTCGTGATCATGGTCATGGTCATCATGATGGTCGTGGTCATGATCATAACCGTATCCGTGGTCGTGGTCATGGTCATGTCCGTGGTTGTGGTCATGTCCGTGGTCGTGGTCATGGTCATGGTCGTGGTCGTGGTCGTGATGTTCCTCTGGCCTGGTCGTAGTAGACGCGTCATGAGGTTCCACCACCAGCTGGGCGCTGTACGCCGCCGTCGTGCCGAGCTCCTGCGCCGCCCGGATCTTCTTGTTGTGCAGGTTGTTGTGGCTGTCCTGATCTTTGGAGATTTCTGGGACCTTCGGAAACTTTCCGGGCTGCGAAGGTCCAGCGTTGCCATGTTTCTGGTGCTGAGAGTTGTCGTTGTCATGGAGATGGTGGTGATGGTGGTGGTGGTGATGATGGTGATGGTCGTGGTGGCCTGGGTGCTCGTGGTGTTGAACCCAAACAGTCCTGTTGCTGCCAAGCCCCACATTCTGCAAGAGACGCTTCAAGCCGTCCAGAGAGATGGTGCCGTTTTCTCCGTACCTGCAACGCCGACGACGACAAAATCATCATTGGGCACAAACAGAAACGTAAAACTCTACTTGACATCTGGATTCCTGACAGAAGGCTCACCTGTTGAACAGAGCCTCCAGGTGTTGCTTCTGACTCTGCTGGGCTCCCTGTGAGTCGACCACAGCCGACAGTAAACGCACCGCGCCGTTGGCCTCCGTGGTGGACGGGCCGCAGTCCGAATCGGCCGACCCGCCGCCGCCGCTCGACAGAGTCACGGTGAGGAGAAACATCAGGGCCAGCGTGGCTCGACTCTTCTCATCCATCATGTCTGCTGGAAACAAAGACGATCAGAAACAGCAACAAGAAGCGAAGCCGCCTGAAGACTCAGAAAATCTTTGTTTAAAAAAATGTTTAAAAAGTAAAACTGTTCACATTCACTTCTGAAGGATCGAAGAAGCAAAAAACAAACACATTTTTATCTTTTTTCCAGCTGAACACTTGAAGTGTCGAGCAGCTCACAGCTTCTACTCAACGACTGGTTTTAAGGATCATATTCAAAAATCCCTTCAAGAGGAGCTGAATTTAACTCTTAATTTGATCACTTACCTTTTAATTTGACTCTTATTAAACTATTGAATTTTAACTTTTCTTTTGTTCTGCACACATTCTGTGTTTGCTGTTTATTTCCCTTGTAAATGCCCTTTTTTAATTCACTGGAAGATTCCTTCTAGTGATTCTTGTATTGTTTGTGGAGCGCTGCAACAGTGGAGTTTCCCAATTTGGGATCAATAAAGTCCATCCATCCATCTAATTGAAATCATTAGACTTTAGAAAAAGCAGGAAAAAGCTTATCAAATCTCATCAAAAGTAACATTCTTCTGTCTGACCAACAATCAAAAACTCAAAGTTTCTCAGCTCAATATGATAAAATGTAATAAAGAGAAAAGTGCAAGTCATCACATTTGAGAAGCTGGAACCACCGAAGGACAAAGAACTTAATCAGTTTTCAAAATGGCTGCAGTTAAAGTTTCTGTCGATGGATTGATCAAGTTGTCAAAAGATAAAAGTCTGAATTTAACAAACCAGTCAGAGAGACTTTACAGAGAGGTGAGAAAACTTCCCCGATGAGCAAACCTGGTTGATGAATCATGCAGCTGTAATACTTCATGTTTGGTAAAACTTGTCTCATCACGTTGCTCAATTTTTCTGACTTACAATCTGCAACCCAGAGGAACTCAGAGGAACTCAGAGGAACTCAGAAGAAACCAGAAGCCACAACTTCTGTTTGAAAAATGACTCTTCTGTCGATGAAGTTATTCATTAAGCTTCTTATCATTTCAGTTCCACTTTAAATCTGAAACTGTGGTCAAAGTGAAGCGTTTTTTTTTCTAAAAGGGAAGTGAAACTGTCACCAGATGTCAGAGTTGTTTGTCTTGAGAGACATTTTTCATAAAGAACGTATAGAGTTTATATTAACAACTCACAGGTATGAGATGATGAAACACATTAAGAGTCTCAGAGCTTCAGGCCCTGAAATGAACCAGAACACTTCAGCTGCGTGTGTTTGAACGGTTTGAAGCTCAACAGTGTCAGAGAGATTCAGAGACAATTAATTTAAATCACCGTAAAGTGAAAATACTCCATTAAAAGTAAAAATCAGCCACTGAAAGCACTGAACTAAAGTATGTCTAGCTAAATCTAAATTAAATTATAAAGAAAAGTACACAATTTGAAGGCAAAACTGCCCCTGTCAGTGCATTAATATGTGACTGTTCATATAGATTATTGCTTTATTTAGTTATTTAATTATTTATTTGATTTTTTTTATTTTTACTTATTTTTTTTATTAATTATTGTTATTAAAAAGCATTTTATTAAAGTAGGCTGTGATGAAACTCATTCTGTATGTTTTATTTTCTGTTTGGAGGTTTTATTTACTTTACAAAAACACACAATACTTTGTAAAATTAATGTAATTTTTAAAATCTTCACCTGCAAAGCGACAACAAACACAACAGCTGTCAAGAAAATATTAAGAAAAAAATACAAAACTTCATCGATGTAACAGAGTACATACAGTAGCGTTAAATCAAAATGAATTACAAGTACCGTGAAGTTGTACTCGAGTAGAGTACTTGTAGTAACTGTACTTGCGGTAAATGCACTGCGTCACCCCAGTAACCGCAGACAGAGGCTGAAGCTGCGCATATGTCTGACGGAATGAACGCTGGTGCCACAAAGAAAAACGCGATTACAGCAAATCCGTTGGGTTAAAACACGGAAGAAACTTTCACGGATTAAAGTAATTCCGGATGTAACTAAAGATTACAGTAAAACACCATAAAACCCAGTTGGATCGCATATTTCTGTTCACATCGTCCTTTAGTTTAAGTTAAAACGCACAGTGTGTTTCAGAAGAGGAATGGAAAAAGTTGAGAACATCAGAAAAATGTTGCCTGGTTCGTTGGATGTTGAGCCGAATTGAAGGTCACCTTCTGGCTGACTGATCACAAAAAGTTTAACCATGACGAAACTGTACTCGTCCTTTAAATCTAAATTATATTAAATTTGTAGTTTTTTATGAACGGAGTCTGGCGGGCGGCTCATAAGAATTAAACCGGGTTCGTTGGTTAGCTAGCTTATTAAAATCAGACAGCCCATCTCTGGCAGTCAGAGTACAAATAAAGGACGTCTGATCCTCGGAAGTGACTGATATAAACACTAACATGTTTATAGTTTTCTCACCTCTTCTCATTTTTACAGTGAATTAGCTGCGTTAGCCGAGCAGCTAGCCCAGTTTCTTCCAATGATAAATGTCTCGGAGGATGCTCTCAGACGGCATCAGCCCGGCGGCCGCGGCCCGGACTCCGGCCTCGTGGTGCCGCCGATGCTCCGCCAAACTTCACTGAGAAACTAAACCTGAAAACTACGAAATCTTCTATCCGCCGTACAACCATCCATGCGTGTCTGTATTTGACCGAAAACACACGTACATACTGGAGGTAAACAGTAACACGTTGGGTTTGTGCGCTCTGCACCAGCCCGGTGCCGTGTGCACAAAGACGGCAAACCCGGAAACTGCACGCAGCCGCTGCCGCCGCCGTGTGGAGCGGACGTGCTCCATCTTCAACCGGACACAAATCCGCTTAAAACAGGCTTCAAAATGTGTTGAAACGACTTACGGTAGGCGTTAAGTGCTGTGTTTTATCCTCTTCGGTGAACCTGCTGACGCTTCACGGTGCCGCGCGGTCCTTTCCGCTCCGGTAATAAAGGCAAATGGATGCAATGCGTGTGCCGCCTTCAGGGCCTGCCGGAAATTAAAGAGATTCCGGAGAAGGAGGGAAAATGCTAATCCAGAGCCCTGAAGGGGTCCTGAGCTTAATTTGCATGTGAAAAACAACTGACATCATTACACGGGCCAACTTTTCTCAGAAAAAAAAGATTTTTGTAAGTAAATGTTAAAAGTTTTAATATATCCTATATATTATATATATATAATATATCATCACATATCATCCAAAACTTAAATTACTATTTAATATGTTCACCTCAGCAGATCCAGATTCATTAAATATAAAAAAAACTAAATCAAAACCAGTGCAAAGATTATAAAGAAGCTTTATAAAATAATAAAATGATGTTTTACAAGCTGCACCAGCAGTGTGAAATGGTGCAGTGTGAAATGGTGTGAACTTCCTGTCTCCTAAGCGGGTGCAGCCGTCTCTTCCCCCAATCAGAGACGAGGATCTTTGCCCCAACCCTTCACCTGGTTTTGAAATGCTTTGGAGGTCAAAAGTGAAAGAAACTGATACCGATGGTTAATTTACTCACCTCTATAAATCACTTGAAAGTGAAAAAAATGGTAAATGTTCCTGTTTTTACAGACTTTTCTGCACAAACCTTTGTATTTTTCAACAGTTACAAAATACTGATCCACTTTTTCTTGCACTTGTCAAAACAACACAAGAGGAGAAACACACAAATTTAATGTGTGTCTCATTTTCCTGCTTGTTTAAAAATTCAAACTAAACATCTGAATCAACTCAAGATCAAATCAGTTTCATATCCTCCGTTTCGCCTCCAGAAAAAGAGGCACAAGTTTTATTTCAGTTTTAGTTTTAAACCATAGTTCACATAAAGTTTTCATTATTTTTTTTATCTGTTTTGAAAGTGCTAAAACCAGAAACAGATCAACACCTACAGAAAAGAGAAAATATGTCTCCATCAAAGTTTGTTTTCTCTGATTTGTCTCTGAAAAATGCTGTTTAATTGGTGTATTATTTGGGAGATTTGTGGCTTTTGAAAGATTTATTATTATTTATAAGGATATTAATTATTTATTATTAAATTTATTGTGTTTATATATTATATATTATAATGTATAAACATATTATAATATTTATAATGTATTTATTATATTTTTATAATGTGGGTACAAATCAGGTAAAAACTGCTGCGGTTCATCTCTCTCATTGGAGTTAAAAACTGAGGGCCTGTTGTTGGTCTGCTGGGAAAAAACAAGAACAGGAAATGGTTAAAAAAAGAGGTTTTTTTTATATAATGACTCATTTAAACACACAGTCATCAGTAGCACTGTGTGTCCTCACCAGCTCCGCCCTTTCCAAAAATACCAGGTTGGCTGCAGTCATGATGCCAAATTCAAGGCCTAACATCAGTTCAACCAATCAGTGGGAGCATCACATTGGCTCCGCCCACCAGTTTTTATTCGGTCCATGAACCTTCTGCCATAGAATTTCATCTTTCAACTTTTTTAATGAGGGATTAAATTTTTGTCTACAAAACTTTCATCACTGACACAAATATGAACCAGATTTCATTTACAGCTGCTTAAAGGAGAGTTTCTGTCATTTTAAAACTGGGCCCTTTTTATTTTTTTAATGTTTTGGTGTGAAAATGACTCAGACTTAGGGAAATGTTTTGTGATTGTTCCATTAGATCACCTCCATCACCTCGAGACAACATCTTTATTTCATCCACTGCTCTTTTTGCCACTTGGAGCAGATTATTTCTGCACTGTGCATTCACTACTGAAACAAATAATCTGAGTACATTTTCACTTTGTACACCAACAACAACCCAACAGCGGCGTCGCAGCAATCTAATCTGAGAGTTTTTAACAAGTTTGCTGTCAACAGTTAAAGTAAATAAGACGTAACAAGTGTTGGTTTATGTTTGTTGAGTCAATATTTTGATATTTTATTCTACAGGAAAAGCAAATGAAGGATTTCGTGTTTCTCTGATGGGATTATGCCTCCAGCAGTGTGAACAAAAGATCTGAAACACCTCAGAGACTCTTAGAGTGAAGAAAAAAAGAAAAAACTGTGAGAAGGTATTTTCCAAGCGGCACTTGAAGGCAGCACAGCGGGCCTTGAGGCTGTGAAGGAGGATAGATGTGCAGACCATGTGACGGGGCTTTGGCAGCATGTGACGGCAGCGCCAGTGTCCAGGTCTGTGGGAAAGAAGAGGGGAACAGGATTAGATAAAACCCCCCACAGTGGCAAACTGAGCCCATATGGACCCCCCACCCCTCCACACACACACCTCCACACACACACACACCCACATCTGTAATCCAACCCACCTACAAAACAAACAGCTGCTACATTCACCTGCAAACATGCAAAGTTGTTATTTTCTTTGCATTCAGAAAGGAAACAAACAAAGTTCAGCAGATCCGACCCTCTCAGTCTTAATACATGAACCTTTTTTAATGTTAAAAACATTTTAATCAGTGATTAGTTCTTGTGTTTTGCCTCTCTGTCCTCACTGAACTCAGCTAACGTTAACCAGTCTGATGACACAGGCGGACTAAAGCAGGCCAACAAAAACACAACTAAACCAACTGAAGCTCTTCTGATGAACTAAAGGTGACTGAAGCAGCGTTAAAGGACCAGTCCTGTGTTTTTCTACATTTTTTTTAACAGACGACAAGTTTTAACATTTTGTTTGTGTGTCTGTGACTTCCTGTTTGCAGTCACTGCTTCCTTCTGAAGATGTGAATCTCTAAAAACGCCTCACAAATCCTGCGTATAGTTTCATTTCTTCTGCTCACTGTAGTTTAAAAATAATCCTTTTGTTCGGGTCTATTTTCGGGTCATGGTGTGTGTGTGATTGAGTCAATGTAAACCCACAGTGTGTTTGTTCATGATAATGAGGAAACATGTCAGTCAGAGCAAAAACTGTGACTCACTGATGTGTTTTTATGGTTTTTGTATTACAATGGCTCAGAGGAACCTTAGTTTTCATTCTGTACATGAGAGTTTTCCATAATAACATGAAAATTATCAGACTTATCTGTTGATGACAAAATGTCTGTTGATTCAAAAAAAACCTACAACTTAGGTACATGATGTGATCTTTAGAGAGCCTCCACCCAACCAGGGGCCTCATTTCTGCAGCTGAAGAAGCTGCAGTTTCAGAGAAACATTTAAAGAAATGAAGTTCCAGGAAATACATGGGGATTAACATGAAGGTCAGAGGCTCCCTGAAAAGCTCTGGATGTTCAAAAGAAGCTGAGGGCTCCTCTCACCAAGCCCACAAAGACAATATTGGTTTTGGACTGTCTGCTGGGCGGGCGTGTTTCTGATTATCAACAGTTTGAATTACAGCTTCACTGGATTCAAACCAGTAACAGGTGACAGTATCGTGTTTATGGGCGTGAAAAGGAGCATCCTGAGAAGAATCAGTCGTTCACAAGTGAAGATGAAGAGAGACATTCACCACGAACACATAACGAGATGTTGCAACATCAGTTCAGGAACTGTTTTCATTAAACACAGTTTATAATATAAAATAATTTCATTCTGTTTCTATTCACATTTCACACATCGTCCCAACACGAGGAAATTAGTTTATCAGATTCAGTGTCACTGAATTAATGAGGATAAATTACTTGTTTTGGTGTTTCAGGTTGGTTTGATGAAAACCTGATGAAGAAAACCTGATGATGAAAACCTGATGAAGAAAACCTGATGATGAAACCTGATGATGAAAACCTGATGATGACATCCAGCTTTTCTTTAACACATATTACACAAAGTATTACAGTTAAGTAAGAACATACACAGCTAAACACACAGTCTTGTTTATTATTTAATGTATACAGTTTAAACCTTTAGGGCTTTGTGTTGTTTTTTTTAAAGACTGAGTCACTAAAAACAAAGAAAGTTTACGTTTGTTGCTTCACAGAAGTCGTTTTTGTGATTTACAGTCATCTACTGTTGGTTTTGTGTGCAGACCCCTCAGGGTTTTATCACTTTGTACTTTAAAGAGACTTGGAGACTTTGTGTCCGATCCTGCTGGTGCCTCGTGGTGTCCCGCAGGGTTCGGTTTTAGGGCCCTCGTTACTTTTAATATTTGCTGCCACTCAGAAGAATCAAAACAGATTTATTATTATTTATCATTTATCCTTTTTTTTTGGTATCTGCATCCAGAACGCTGCTGTGAGACGACTTGTTCTCTCGTTGCCCCTCCTCTCAGTTCTCCTCTCTGGCTCCCTCTTGTGGACAGGATCCAGTTTAAATTTCTCACTCTAACAAAGCGTTGCAAAGTCAGGCTCCAACATTCGTGGCTGAACTGTTGCACTTTAACTCACCATTATGCTTTCTGTCCAGCATCCACCTTCAGACTGGTGGTGATGGAGGTTTTAGGGCTGTGAACTATGAAATGATCAGCCTGGATGTGTTTTATGTATAAAACATGTAGCTTGAGTGGTCGTTCCATCTTTTATAAAGTCCTTCTTCATGTTTTATAATTCCTTTGGAGGGCGCTCTATGGCTTTCTCTGTAAAAAGCACCTTTTCAATGAATTTTACCTTCGGTATCCGAGTTTCCTCCATAAAGAAGCTGCAGTTGGAGGAGATGTTGCAGTCAGTTCTTCATCGACTGTCGGTGTTTAGATGGAAGATTTCATCAAACACTCCTCCACTTCATGAAGAAGCCAAATCCAAACTTCAGATTCATCAGCTGACCAGTTCAAGGTGCTTTCCTTAAGATTTCTGCTTTACTGTAGATTTGTACTGCACTGCATTTCAAAGCATGATGCACTTTTTACTCCACTACTTTTGTCTGACAGCTTTAGTTACAAGTTACTTTACGGATCAATATTTAATCCAACATGTTCTCAGTTAATAAAATAATATTGTCATGATGAAACTTTCCAAGAGTTAAAGAATATAAGAGGAGCCAAGTTTTTACTTTGTTAAACAACTGCATAAACATCACTAATGAATCAGGAAGTCCCAGTGATAAATAGATAAATAATGTTACACTCACATTTTTGCTTAAGGATTATTTTAAGATATTTACTTAAATAAGGTCTTTTACTTGTAAACAGAGTATGTCAGTTGTATTTCAGGAATATTATTTTAAAATTCCACAAGGGGGCGACCTATAACAACAAAACCCCTTCACAGAGGGATTCTGACTGAAATGTGTCAGACATTAAAGAGACTGGTGGATATTTGAGAGGAGGGAGGATCTGCTGCCATTACCTGCTTTTACATTTTATTACATTTACATCATTGTAAATACTGAGTACTGCTTCAGGTGGATCCAGTTTGAACTCCTCAGGTGCGTCAGACCCTCCGATGGGTCGGACAGTCTCCCCGTCACACAGCCTCAACTTATGAAACATTAAGTTTCTGTGCACGAGTTTCTCATTCAGTGATCGTTTTTGCAGAATTCAATAGCAGTTCTTTTGCAATATAATGTATAATATATAATAAACATGTTCTCTCATGATCTTCTGACTGTGAACAAACGTTAAAAACGTCTCCAGGCTTCATGAGCCTCAGCGACCTGCTGTTGACTCTGGTTTCTGTCAAAAGTGACTCCAGTGGACAGCTGATGGACGGCTCATGTTGTGCTGTGTAGTTACCGTGGTTACCGTGGCTTTTAACCCAGCATTTGCACAGGTACGTTTGCACAGGTACGTTCTCAATATGATTCATTTTATTTTACGATTCCATCCAGATGACGGCTGCTCCCCCTCTATTTTTGCTTATTTTCTGTCTTCAAACAGGATCTTACAGAGTCAGTTCAGCTAAATTAACTAAAAAACTCTCTTCCTCACTCACAGCAAAGTGAAAACCAGGCAAAACAACACACACCTGTCTGCACAAGTGGAGCTGAGGTGGAGCAGGTGAACAGTTTTAGGTTCCTTTGGACCATCACAGAGAACCTGACATGAACACCAAACATCTCCACCCTGTTTAAGAAGCTCAGAAATGACTTTATTTCTTGAAGAAACACAGAAAAGACGACATTTACATGCTACGCTCTTGTCACGTTACAGAGGAGAGACAGAAATATAAAATAAAGTGTAAATGTGAAGCCGAATCCTCAGATCGGCTCCTTGCAGGGAAACTTTTCCTGCAGACATCAGCTGAAACGTTCACGTCAGTCAGTCGCTCAGCGGGGCAGATTTGGACGAATCTTCCTCCCTGCAGCTTCGTGTGCTGCTAAACAAACCAATCAACACTGACAGCAACAATTTGTGTCCAACAAGACATTTTTCCAACCGACTGAGTCCAAGCTGACCAAACTCTGCTCTGAAAACAGCTCATTTTAACACACACAGACACTTCAGTGTGACACTTCAGCCCACCCAGATCCAGCTGGCTCCACCTCCATCTGCACCACATCACCTGATGCTCAGGTGAACCTCCGCGCTGCATCACTCACTCATCACCCTTCAGAAACCAGCTGTGTGTCCTGTTCCAGCTGTGTGCAGCTGCAGAGACAACACCAGGCTTTCAGCTGAAACTCTTCGCCCACACGTGTTCGCTTTTTAAAACATTTTTCCAGCCGTCGTCTCAGGAAATGCACTCAATATGCAAATGAGCTCAGACACTCAAAAAATTATTCAACTCAGTGGTTCATGAGCAGGAGGTGAAATGTTGTGGCATTAAGTGTCGTTTTCAGGCTTGTTCCTCTTTTTTCCGTCTTTTGTTGGCCTCATTTTAATGAAAATTCCAAGAAAAAGTGTTAAACTGACAAAATTGTTAATAATAATGTTAATAATAATAAAACATTTTCACCAAGGTTTTGAGAGGCTGTAATACTTAATTTATTTTATTTTCATCGGGACAAACTTTCAGTTAAACAGTAAATGGAACCTTGAATCGGTCACATGGACTTAAATTAAAATATATATGGTGCAGTTTTTTCATGCTGTATGAAGCTGTAAACGCCCCAAAAACATCTGGGTGACAGCGCCCTCCAGTGTTCAGTTATAGCAAGTGATAATAAACTGCAAACAATCTGAGAGCTTTGTGTCACTCTGCAGACTTCATGCTGGACTCAGATCGTTCTCACCAAAACACAAACTTACCGGTGGTCTGTGAAAGCAGCATCAGAGTCCAGGTGCTGATTGGATGGAGAGACTGTTGCTTCTGTCTGATGTGACAAAAGTCAGGACTTTTAATGTGTTCAAGTCAAATAAGTGACATAATGTTTAACTTACATCCCACACGTTACTCAACTTTCACACTTATTTTAACCCGACATGAGTGTTTCTGAGTGTTTCCTGAAGCTGACAAACTGCTCGAACTTGAGCCTGAAACAAACTGAACTGAAGCTGCTTCACACCCCGTTTGTTCGCTTTGCATGTCTCCATCTCTTTCCATCTCTCTCTTATGTTGCTTCAGGAATCACTGGCAAACAACTACAGTTGATTTCACAATGAAAAGTCATGGCTCGACCTCAGAATAATGAATTAGTTTGAATTAGTCAGTCCCTCCAGGATTTCACGGGCGTTTTTCAAGATTGTTGCGGCCTAAAATGCCTGAATTCGCTGCAGCTTTTCTAAAACATTGCGATGTAAGTTGCGATGTTTTAAGCGTATTTGTTGCGATGAAATTGTGGGAGACAGTGAAAATTGCTAAAAAG
>JAPZDY010000004.1:23262039-23265679 GCA_029783645.1 Ctenochaetus hawaiiensis | reverse complement strand
AAAAAAAGCATGCAAAATTGCACTAAAAAAAATCCGTGAAACAGCGAGGCCGCGAAAGGTGAACCGCGTTATAGTGAGGGACAACTGTATTTGCATCTTTATAATATATTTCTTATAGAAAACCGATGCAAACGTCCACATTTGTCCACACAGGCAACACGATCATTGAGCTGGAGTCGAGTTAGTGTTTGTCTGATGAAATAAAGTCTGATATTTGCTCTTTTCTGGGCCTGTTTTTGGTCTTCTGAGGAGGCACTTTAGATGCCAGATGTTCCACTTTTCTTCATCAGCTCATCTCTCAGTTTCTCAGCAGTTTTTCTCAGTGTTTCACCTGATAAAAACACTGAGACTGAACCAAACAGGTAGTGGAGCTTAAACAGGTGAGAAATCTGTGCGAAGCTGCTGAGTGATGGTCCTCTCAGTTCATCAGCAGGTTTAAAACTCGAGTCATTTGATCGATTGTTAAAATAAAATCCTGATCAGTGCAGCTTTAAATGTAAATACTGCAGCCTCACTTTGCAGTCTGGTTCTGCTGACGCAGCATGCTTTATTTTCAGCATTGCATTGTGGGAAACACCAGCCGCTAATTTCACCATGCTGTGTTTGCATCAGAGGAGCTCAGTGTTTTTGTTTTTCAGCCTCTCAGTCTCACAGATTCACGACCGCATGTCCAGAGAGTCACATCCTGCTGCTGTTCGCCACGCCGCCTCCACCGCCGTCACACACATTTCCCTTTCTGTGAAAATCAGCCTGTGAAAGAGGTTTTTGTGTCTCCCAAAGACAGAGAGTCGAGGCTGAAAACTGTGTGAATGGAAGGAGGAGCTGCTGTGTTTCAGTCTGCGGCTCATTAGACCTGCTGTTCGTGTCGGCTGCATCTGAATATCAATCAGCTGTATCCAAACAGAGACATCAGGAAGTGACCTTATCTCCAGGAACAACCGATCACACGAAAATGAAAAAGCCTTTATCTCTGCAAAGAAAAGAAGATCATGTTTGAAAAAAGGCAAATAACATTCAGGCTGCATCTTTTTTTAAAAAAGAGGCTTTAATTTTTCAATTAAAGTTCACATTCAGGAGTCGCTGAAATGCTTTGGGAAGTTTAATTCTTCTTTTCTGCTAAAAAAAACCCTCAGTCCAGTCATTAATGCGCCCAATTATCAAACATGTTGGAATCTTTTCATATTTTTAAATAATCTTCCGCTGTAAAAGTTAGCAGAAACTGTAGTGCCTTTAAAATGAGATTCAGACTGAAGGCTGATGATAATGTTGGTGAATTAAACATGGAACACTGAAAAAATACATTATTACATTTTAATGGATTTCTGTTTAATCCCATAAATCTAATGAGCAAAACATGAACTTCAGTGTTATTTGGTCAGTTTGTATTTTTTTCATGTAGTAATACATAATCTGTTTATTAGTAATGATCAATTAATCATTATTTTCCCTCAAATCCATTTAATGAAAATTTGTAGCATCAAATAAATTTCAATTGTGGACATTTTCTAGGTTTTCTCCCTTAAAATCCATTAAAAGATGGGAAAACTCAGTGAAGATTCCTTCTTGTGTTACTATTCATTTATTTTAAATAATTCATGTCCTTGTAGTTAAACGCTGCGTAGCCACAAATCGCTGCAGAGAGTCGTAATGACTTTAATAATCAACTTTCACAGGTTTTAATCCCTTAAAACCACCTTAATAATTCATAAAACCCAATAAAATGTTTAAATGTATAATAATACATTATTCATTACATTACTAAAAAACACAAAAGCACAAAAATGTTGACTCAAGTCTCCTTAAACGAAGCAGATGATGTCAGATAATCTGGTAAATGAGCAAATTAAACCTTTAAAGAAAACGTTTGTGCCGTTAAAGAGCTTTAATGTTTCATTAAAATGCTGCCATGGCTGAAACTCAGATACTTTATTTTGTTAGAAAGCATTTATTTCTCCATTTAAAGAATCCTTTACAGTTTAGTAAAAATGCAAATTAGAGGTGTCTGTAATCTTTAATGATCTTCTTTAAAACTCCTTAAAAAGCCTCTTAAAACCAGGAAAATTACCTCAAAAAACCATAAACCATTAAATGATCTTGTCCTTTTCCGCCTTAAAAACCCATGAAATGTGAAACATCAGTCTCACTGGGGAAAAAAAACTACCTGATGGATGAACAGCAACAAGCTGAAGAGAACAAAACGAATATTTAAGACAGGCTCGTCTCTTATCAGCTTCCTGTCAGCTGATGGATTTATAATCGTTCAGGACAAACAATCAGCTGTTTTCTTCCTCATGAAAACGTTTCTCAGCCCTGAAGACTAAAACTATCTTTATGTCCCGTCACTCCTGTTATTAGCCTCAGGATAAAGAGCAGCTTCTTGCTGATGGTGATGAATCCTACACGGCAAAGTAACCCTCGGAGGCAGCTTCATGCATTTATTTATTCTGCAGGAATTGATTGAACCAATATTTTCATGCCCGAGATGATTCATAATTCAGAGCCGCTGTGTTTTAACTCTGCGGCCGTCGTACATCATCCTCTCCGGGCCTCGTTGGTATGCATGTGTGCACAGATCTGGGCCTTCTTCTTTTCTCCTCCTCGCCTTTTGTCGCCGGGAACCTCTGGAGCTCATATTCTCTGCAGGGTTTGTGTGCAGCCATTAGCCGCCGCGGCGCTCGGGGTTAACTTCCCCTCCTATTGATCACAGATGGACAAAGAGCCTGGAGGTCGACTCGTGTGCAGCTCTAAACCCTCGGCGGCGTCTGAAGGCTCCTGTTACCTCTGCTGCTGCTTCCAGAGGTGCAGACATACAGACACACAGCTCTGGATGTCTTTGTGCACCAATTAAAATGCATCAAGTGCAAATCACCTGCTGTGGGGTGGGGGGTGGGAGGTGGGGGGCGAGGTCTGGTGTCCTCGGCTGTGCCCAGAATTGGAATGGGACCCGATTAGTCTCGCATCACAGACTCTGCAGGCGAATCCATTCAATGCAGCACAAGGCGGGAGGAGGGGGGAGGAGCTGCTGTGAGGCTTAAAAAGTTCCTCACATATAAATCTGTCACCATGTCGACTCTGAAGTCGGTTTGAAAAAGTGTTTTTGGACAGAAGAAACAGTCTGTTTAAAGTCTGGACTGTCAGTTCAGTGAAAAGATGCAAATATTCTTTTCAAAAATGCTAAGTGATCCAAGAGTCTTCGAAAAATGGCTGTTGTTCCTTTTTATGAGGTGAGAGGGATAAAAACTACAACAACCAGAATGCACTGCGTCGAACTCAAACCAGCGAACAGTCTCGTGTTGCAGCCGGAGATAAAATGATGCTCCTGAAAAGATTTAAGGTGAAATATTCGACACGTAGCAGGAGAATCATGTTTCATGTTCGATCAGCGCTGCTTCGCTTCACAGTCTGATGATCTGAGGGAGAAAAAAGAGACTCTGACTTCTTTGTGTTGTGGAGGCGGACGCATAAAAATGCAAATGGACGATCTGTATTTTGAACAACATCCTCAGGGTGTGAAACTTGTCATCCAGACGACATGAAGGGAAGTTTTTCATGGTTAACGTTCACAAACTGCCCACGCTGGAGCGACACGAAACCGGCCGAAAAACTGCAAACTTTCCCTTTAAAGTCCTTCTTTCTCTCA
>JAPZDY010000004.1:23254539-23257039 GCA_029783645.1 Ctenochaetus hawaiiensis | reverse complement strand
TCAGAGGGATACACTTACAGTAAGAAATCCAGGTTTTCCAGGATGTTTTGGAGCCCTGTGACAGAACGAACGTCCCTGCTGTTCCTGAGGATTTGAGGCTTAATTGTCTTGTTAGTAACGAAGCGAAGCGCCGACGGGCCGAAGTGACCCGACTCGGCTCAGAGAGACTTCCCTGGAGGTCAATTACTTCCTGCTCTGCCTCTGCGTCAGACTGCAGAATGAACCTGGAAGGAGTCTTTCTGTCCCTCTGATCCGTGGGACATGAATAAAACATCAAAGCTGTTATCTTCACGCTGCACTCGCCGCTTCCCAGGTGAAGATTAGTGCGCCGCAACAGCTGATGAAGCCAAACGAGCCGAGCGTCTGCCGGGGCCTCGGGGTGACCGACGCCCGCTCTGCCTCTCCAGGAAGCAAAAACACACAAAACTGGACAAATTAGTCCCCGTTCCAGAGGAGGAGGAGGAGGAGGAGGAAGGCAGGGTGGTAATTAGACAGCAGGTCCTTGTGGAGCATCTGCTCTGAGTCACTGTCACAGCTGAAGGTTCAAACCACAGCAGCCTCGTTTCTTCTCATCTGATTTCACTGGTTTATTTAAGATGTTTGGCTCAAACCTGATGAGGAACCATCAGACCTGAAGGCATAAAAATATAAAATACCTGCTTTCCTTTGATGCACCTGTCACACATTCAGGTGTGACGCTGATGCATTCAGGAAAATATTCAAAACCTCAGTCAAAAAAAAAAGATCCTCAGCTTCTTTGTTCCTTCATCCTTTATTTCTCAGTGACGCGTCTCCATCTTTCTCCTCTGAATAAAAAATTTGACACATCAGAATGTTGACCTGATGGTGGCGCTACATTACACTTCCTCCTGTTTGAATGCAGTACGTTACAAAACTGGTTCCTGCTGAAAGAAAAGCTGCTTCTGTTTTTCTTCTTTGATCCCTGAAGATTCGTTTTCATCCAAACTGTAGTTTTTATCTTCGTTAAGATCTTTTAAGTGAACTCACTGAAGGCTGAACAAAAAACAAAGCTGAGTGAAAAAATGCAAATTATTCAGGCTGAAGGACGTCAGCGTACCTGTGTCGTCCGTAGCAACAAGGTGGAGGAGGAGGAGGAGGGAGAGGAGGAGGTGGTCAGGGTTTCATGTTTTATTCAAACATCAGAGGAGAACAGAGAAAAGCTCTTCACACAGAAACTCATCCAGATGCTGCCGTCCGTCCAGAGCTTTAAAATAGATGCAGGAACAAACGGACGTCAGCCGAGCGGCTCGCAGCGTTCGGTCTTTATTAGTGTGAACAAACCTCCCGTACATCACAACAACACGCTCGGTTTCTGCTGCGTCGGCTCCTCTGTGGCCGCTCTCATTGGCTGAGACGATCATTAATAACCGGCTGTGTTCATAATGGCTCCATAAACACTCATCAAATATTCATGTTTTTGCCTTTTGCCTTTTTTTTTTTAAATTGTTTTGAGAGAAACATTTCAGGATGAAGGTCTGTGGTTCAGAGGAGACTCTGGTCCAGACTTCAGCCGGAGTTTTTGTTAAATCTGTTGGTTTGTTGAGTCTCCGCTCAGTGGACTCACTCAGGTGAAGGTAGACGCTCAGAAAAACAGAGAAACTGTTTTCAGGACATTTTGACGCTCGAACAAGAAGCTTTTCACAGCCTTTATTTATGTGAAGAAGGAGGAGAATTTTCTGAGAACATGAAGGAAAAACTTCTGTTTATCACAAACATTCAACACGGCTGGAGATACGAGGTTTCTACTGAGAAGTAACTAGTAACTAAAGCTGCTCAGACAAAAGTAATGGAGTAAAAAGCACAAAATTTGCCTCTGAGATGTAGTGGTGTGTGTGTGTGTTGGTGCATTTGTGTTGATGTGTGTTTCATTTCCCCGCCTGCAGTGAGTGTGTGTGTGTGTGTGTGTGTGTGTGTGTGTGTGTGTGTGTGTGTGTGTGTGTGTGTCAGCCTGTGTGTGTGTGGTCGCTCAGCAGGTGTGCGCAGCCCCGCGCGCTGCAGGTGGAGTCAGATGGAGTAATCAGGCGGCGCAGCAGGAAGCTCAGCAGCTACAAGCAGACAAAAGGAAAACGTGGCTGTTGAGGGTTTTATTGGTGTGAACAGCAGCTGTGATGAGCTTCTGTTTCATCATCTCGTCCCTGAAGAGCTTCGTTTTAAAGAAGAGATCCAAGATGGCGTCCGACCGGAGAATGTTGCTCATCTCCTCGTTAAAGAGCCGAAAGACTCTGAATATTCGAGCATTAAGATTCATGAGTTTGTTAAACCACAAAGAAAACGATCACAAAGTTCAAAACGCCGTAAACACACACAGAGAAGTGGAACGTTTGTGCCTTTGAGCTTGATGGCGGTTTGAAGTCCCATCATGCATCACTGGTGTCGGTGTTTTACATGTCTGTCGCGGCTCGTCCGGCTCCTGTTTCACGTCGGTGCTGAGGATTAAATCTGCTTTTAGAGAAACCAAATCGATGCGCCACAGAGCAGG
>JAPZDY010000004.1:23196143-23215937 GCA_029783645.1 Ctenochaetus hawaiiensis | reverse complement strand
CGGACACTGAGGGGGGACGGTTTTAAAGGAAGGAATGTGTAATGTTTGGAAAAACCAGTCTGCTGTCTTTACCTCCACCAGAAAATAAGAAAAAGAACACTTGACGGAGGGACACATTAAAGTTTGTTCCTCTAAAACCACTTTTACTTTGGCGGGGAACAGATTGGTGTTGAGTTTAACTCTCACAGGCAGGAATGTTTTTGCATCTTTGTCCAAAAATCAGAATTCAGAGGATTGTACATGAAGTGTGTCGGCGGTTTTGGGGTTTAAAGGGCTGACTGCAAATGGAGTTCAGCTCTGAATGATATTTTCTATGTAACTAGAAAGAGTCTTGGTTGCTCAGATGGCCGTAATCAAGCTTTTCTTTGAATGTGAGAGAATATTTGTGTCTTCTTTTTGTTTTATTTTGGTTTTGCATTTGCTCCTCAGCGAGACATTCCAAGCACAGAGGATCTGTAACAAACCTAAAGGTAAAAATCAAAACATACTTTACAGTAAAAATATCACTGAAAGACCTTTTTCCCTCTCGTATTAACAGCGATGCAGATGCAGGGTTTACAGATTTTAATAATATGCAACTTATTAACAATCATGAAGTGTCTTTGCTTGTTAATGAATAAACAGTGAACACAGACATTTATGTAGAAAGTGAGATTTTCAGGCTAAAACAATCCAAACAGTCTGTCACCATTAAAAAACATTACATCCAATGTGTCAGTCAATCACAAAGTAAACTGTCTTCTTGCAGCATCGCGTCGCAAAAATTATAGTGTAAGCATGAAATCACCTGTGTTGATTTTATTTCAATTGATCTGTCATTTCTTACACATGATAGAACTGTGTGTTGATGCTCAGAGAGTTGAAGAAATTGTTTCCTACTCAGTGATATTTGGCATCTGGATGCAGAAAATCACATTTGCTTGAAATTGACAATATTTTCGACAAACATCGGTCTCTAAAAATTTCAGCTGCTGTGAAAATCAGTTTATATCAACGTGTTTGCACAGAAATCATGTGTGATGTGAACACAGCTGAGGGGGATTTTTTGACTATGCATCAACTCTACTGCCATTTAATCCACTCTGCAAATTATAGTTATAGAGACTGCAACAAGAGAATAAAAACAAGAGAATAAACTTTGTGCGAGCATAATGAATGAGTAAAGATAGCTGCTCAGTCATGTAGCTTAAATCTCTGTTAACACCAGCAATGTAACTGTGAAAGTTTGGACCAAAATTAATTAATCTCACCGGAACAGTTAGGATCAATGGATTAAGTTTTGGCTACAATGAAGCTAAATCTGCACAGACGTTTTGTTTGGAGTTCAGTTTAGGTGAGCTGTGACGCACTGAACTGACCAATGGCATAAAATGTTTACGGCTCTGACATTTGAAGTCAAACTAACAGAGAGCTGGAGAGTCCAAATGTAGGAAGCTGTCATGTTAGCTGTGTAGCATTGTGTAGTTTTGTGCTCTGCTGGAGGTTTACCTGCCCTTTGGAAGACAGTAACTGATCAATTGTTGTGTTCACTTAACGTTTGATTAGCGACCAAGATAGCTAGCTAGCTTACTAGCCGTGAGTAACCCTTCTGGCTAGCACTAGCATCTAGGTGGTTAGCATACTAGTTTGCCAACTGGCTCCACAAATCACAACTTAACAGCTTTCAGTAAAACATTTCACAACTAAATACACGTCATGTTGTCATGTTTAGATCTGATCAGGCTCTAAATCTAGTAAACCGTGGCTGACCAGCATCATCGCTGAAGTGCAACGGTCCAGCTCTCGCTGCCATTGGACAAATGCTAACATTAGCGGGTTGCTGTTCACCTGCAGCCAAAGTCTGCAGCCCCCATAGTGGCAGAGCTGGGGGGTCACATGTGAGCCTACCTGCCCTCAGCACCAACACTAAGCCTCAGTCGGCCTGATTTAGCTGCTAATAATAGGGGCGGGTTAAGGAAATATATCGATCAAGCTAAAGAATTTTTAGCTCACAAATATCCAAATATAGTTTGGGAAGCACAGCAATTAGGCTGATATTATCTAATACTGGTGAAGCTGCAAGAAGTCAGATTTAGAGTAAAGGTCTTTTTTTTCTAAACATCACTAGCTTGCAAACCACAGAAGTCAAAAGATGTTAAAATACACCCAAATTCTGAGGGAACATTAAGCTTTCACAACGACAACATGTTGAGGCTGAATTAATTCAGCTTATTTATATTTCCTTGTGAATGGCTTGTGGTACCTGATCCGGTAGGGACGGATGGTTTGGTGGCTTTTTACTTGTACTTTTTTCTTGTTGTGTATCTGTGAAACAGAAACTCTGAAACTCTGCAGCTGTGCTGAGGTCCAACATGCAAATTCAGTGGAGGTTTGTTCCTCTGTATGTTTATAATTTTTATTTTCTGTCACAGGAGGTTTTCTGTAATGTCTTAGTCTACGTCTACAGATTGTAGCCGGTCAGCCCCCCACCCCCCCTCCGCCGAGCAACGTGTTTCTACTTGTTGTCGACCATCGCAGCCGTGACTTCTCTAAATGTGACTAGAATGTGTTTGACATGTTAATATTCTGCATGTAGACTTTGAGAGGCTATTTTTGGCCTCTGCCAAAATAAAAAAGAAAATGTTTTTTTTAACGTACACCAGATTGCAGATGTTTCATTCGAGTGAATGTCCTTTTTTACGTCCTGTGAGGTTTGTCTTGATCTCCTTCTGGCTGTTTCTTCTGTTTCTGTTTTGAAACGACCTGTCTGATCAGTCCTCTTCAGTCCTCTTCAGTCCACACATCCAGGAGTCTTTTCCTTTGTTTTAGCTCTGCAGAGACACTCTGTCCTAATTCCATACTAGACACTAACATTATGCTGCACACACCATCTTTTAGTGTTGACAGTGCTCTGTTTACCAGGCATGCATTATAACACTGTCAGGTTATCTGCCCTTTAATAAAAGGACATGCAAACTGCCAGTTCTGCTTTGCCTGGCAGGTTTTTTCAAACTTGTGGTGCTGAATTTGTGTCAAGTTAATAACCTTGAGGTCCCAACAAATCCTTGTCCCCTCCACACAGTTTTTATTCACTTATGATGCTGCAGACATCTCATCCAGTAAGCTGTTCAGCTTTGGATGCCATAGGATCACAGCACACACAGAGAGATGAAGGCATGATGTCGTATCTGAAGGAGCCGCAGTTCATTTAGCTTCTGTAGCTCAACACAACCTGTGATTCAGCATTTTTTTATTTGTCTTTATGAAAAAAAACCTTCCCCTGGGTTCCCTGTCCCGATTCTCCACTCATCAGTCTCCACCCACCTGACAGAGAGGAGGAGCTCCATCATTAATTGACGCTCCTGTCTGATTAAAAACCACCACATGTGCAGAGGTCACTGCCTCTCCTCATGAAAATAAATCCACTTGTATGTCACACATTTCTACAAGGGGCAGGGACTCAGGCGCGCTGTGCTGGAGTAAATATAGAGTTATAGACTGGAGGTGGTGGTGGGGTGGAGGGAGGTGCTGAAGGAGCAGCTGCTGGCTTCAGTCGAACACATTCAACCATCAGTCATCTACTACCACGCTGTAAAAAGCTCCCCATCATGATCCAACATTCATTCATTCAAAAGTCCCTGATCCTCAAGTGGCCTTTCCTTTATTTACAGGAAATATCAGGAGGAGCTCTTAGTGCTGCTTGAGAGAAGCTAGACTGAAAATTAATTTGTAGTTTTTTCAGCAGAGAATGAAAGACCAACAATAGCATCTAGATTTGAGACACAGAGACTTCAAAAGATCCTCAAAGTTAAATAATGAGGGAATATTATCAAAGATGGATCTGATATAAGTATAAGCATAAGTATTGGAACACCTCTTAAAAAACAACAGAATGCAGGAAATGAAACTTACACTGTTCAGAATTAGCATGGGGCGCGACCCCGGACCCCACCTTTAGATTGTCCCACCCACATTTTGTGTGGCTCCGTTGGCTGAAGGTGGAGGCCTATGATATTTTTAACACACTGATGTTTGTATTTATGGAGTATTTTACAAAACATTGTTATTTAGTTGGATTAATTAAGCAAGTTCATGACTTTATCAAACTATAATAAACCAATAATAAATCACTTTGCTAGATACTGTTACTCGAAAGAGACACTGAGCACGTATGTAACGTTGAGAAGAAGTAATCCTCCTGTGCAGTGGCTGTTCAGGGAGCGAGTGTCAGTGTCTTATGTCGTCTCTATAAAGAGCTTCAGATCTCAGTCGCAGTCAATGTTTGGTCTCTGCTGCCCAGGGGAAAGTAAAAAGGGCAGCGCTGCAATATTTAACCCCCCTTAAACATTCCAGCTTTGTGTAACCAGACCAGACAACTGTGGCTTCCTCGTATCTGCGAGCAAAGAGCTGCAGAATGACTCCTAAGCTGCTGTTGATGTACATGTTTCGCAGCTGTTAGCATGAACAAATGTGCAAATATCGGAAACTTATGATTCAGTCTGAAGGCTCTAACAAAGCAGAACGGGACTCGAGTGGGGATTTCCATCATCCTCTGCTTTAGGTCTTCCCAAAATGTCAGAGTGTCATCTTGCGAAAGGGTTTTATTTTTAGCTTGAGGGGTTCGTGTGAGCATTGAGTTTACCACCTGGCCCACATCCCGATGAGGGCTGAATTCAAGTTCCCTTTGGATATGATGCCTTTTTTAAAAGGGGAGGGTGGAGTTTCCCTCTCTCCTGTTGCCAGACCTGAGTTTGGGTCACAGTGGTCGGGTGTTGCCACTCTCCAGTCTCCCTTCTGGTAACTTCCAACACTTTTTCACCCTTTCCACGTTCCTGCAAAGCAAATTGCGACCGTCTTTGAAACACAGCAATGGATCAGCACAAGTATCGCACAGCGGGCGCCCAAGAGAAGCTGGAGATCACTGGGGTGGAGGACGAGGCCGGGAACCCCATCAGCGCCCTGACCATCCTGTCGCTGCTGGAGCGCGTGGCTGGCATCATTGATAATGTCCAGTCCTGCCAGCAGCGAATGGAGGAGCGTCAGCAGGAGCTGGAGAACAACATCAAGACCATCCAGGGGGATGTCCTGAAACTGGCCAAGGACCACACGGACACCAGCGGCACGGTGGAGAAGCTCCTGCAGAAAACCCGCAAGGTCAGCGCCAACGTCAAGGAGGTCCGGACGCGTGTGGAGAAGCAGAACGTTCGGGTCAAGAAGGTTGAAACCACCCAGGATGAGCTGCTCACACGCAACAAGTTCCGTGTCGTCATCTATCAGGTGAGCAGTTCAGATGGAAGTGTTGAAATGTTCCGATGGTTCATATTTCTGAGTATCTAAATCGAAATTGGAAACAAAAATTGCATTTTTTTCTCAAATGTGCCCAGTGATAATCAGACTGGAGGCAGTTTATGACTCATTTCAGCAACTTAATTCCATACTTTTTAACTAACACAACTTCATGATCAAGTGGTCAATTCCAGCACTTTTCATGTACCAACCATTGGCTGAAGTCATTCATGAAGTAGAAATGCATTTGCAGGTTTAAGTGTCTGAAATGTGAGAATTTGCTTAGTGGGGTTAAAAAAGGGCCTGTTATTCTTATTCTCACTGCTCTTTATTTTTATTCTGGGATTCAACATAAGCAGCTCTGCTTGATTTACAGTTAATAAAACTCAAACTCAACCTTATTTATCTTCTACTGGTCCGTCACACAAGCCTTCAGTTCCTCCTCTGTCTCTAACAAGCTGGTTCTGCTGCTGTCTCTTTAAGGCCCCCCTCCTTAAAAGCCCACTTTCCTCTGATTGGCTGATTTCTGACAGCCAATCAGAGGGTAACACCCACCCTGTGAGCACCGCCTCAGCATCTCCCCTGTGATTGACAGTGACTGACAGTGGCTGATTACTGATTTCTGTTCAAAAACACAACTTAATCACTTCATTCACAGGTTTCGGTTGAACCTGGGTCATTTTTTATTGAGATAATATCTTGGTAATGAACACATAGCTTTACTTGCTTAGCTAGTTAGCTTAGTTAGCCGAGAAGCTTGCTAAATATCAGCTAACTGCATGGACTGAGAACTATGGAAATAACTTACAGCTGTTAGCTTTAGTTCAGGGGGGGCGTCTGGGTCGAACATACAGGAGATGTGACGTGTTTTGTTTATGGCACATCGTCGTTGGCAGATGAAGCTGCCAACTTTACATAATGACACTGTTGACTGGCTTCAGTTCAGTTCAGTTCAGAGTTGCTCAGCACAGAGTTACAGAGCAAATTCTGTGCATTTATCGCAGCAGGGACATCAGAAAATTTGAACCTGTTGCTCCTTATTCTGAAGAGCCTGTATCTCTAAGCAGATGGGAGAGAACAAACTTATCTGAGGGTGGATGGTCGGAGCTGGTCAAGACTGACGTTGCCTTCTGCAGAATTTTCTGTTATAAATAACTGCTGCATAACAATTATATTGTTGGCTGTTTTGATTTTTATTTAGAGACATTTTTTGTTGTTTATAACACTGAATGTTAAAATGGACTCAACAGTACATGTATCTGGAGTCAGACACTGTTTACTAGGAAAGGGTGTGAAGCAGAAAACTGACACAGAAACAACGAATGCAGAAACAGCTGCTCTCCCTACAATTTAATCCCAAATGAGTAAAGAGTTGAAGAGTTTAAGGTTTGTGTCCAGCAGCGGGCTGAGAAATCAGCAGATCTGTGCAGTCACAAGCGACTCAGACTGAAGAGTTGGCAGGTCAGAAACTGGGCCGAACCACCGGGACGTCATGCAGCTCAGCTGGTGGATGTGAACAAAACTTCAGGTTAGCAAATCATGTCTTAGGGCTCAAGTATTCAGAAGCTTTTTGCTCATAGAAACAACTTTTTTTTTTACACATAATGGCCACAACAGAAAACAAGTAGTGAAACAAATCCTCTTCAAATAAACATTGTTTTTTTTTTTTAGGGTTGTTAAAAAATGCTGCAAAACTTTGCAACATAACAGAACAAGCGACTCCTTTTTTCATTCAGATGGAGCTGATGATCATGTCAGTTAACTGAGTCCATTCCACCTTAAATCAGTGAACAAAGCGAGGACAAGAAAACAAGAAGAGTAATCTCTTTAATGAAATTATCACAGTTGTTTTAATTTTAGCAGATAGAAACATTTCGCTCAGAGTAAAACACTGATGGAGAAAAAAGATGTTAGGACCTTTGAGGTTGCAGTTTAAAAACACCTTCTGGGTGACGAGTGAGCAGCTCCACTCTGGATCATCAGATCCTCAGATCCTGTCCAGGTTTCTGTTCAAGAGGAACTGGAGCATAATTAAGTTAAGTATCATAAAATAAAGTAGATTCCTTCCCTCAGGCAATAGAAAACGCTGTGCCAAGCAGCCATATCTTAATTCAAATGAACTCTGACTCAATTCATTAAGCTGTGGACGCAGCGAGAGAGCGAGCAGTGATGTGAGGAAATGTGCTTTAAGTTTAACTCTTAAAAAGCCCTCCACTCCGTAACACTGACAATTTATGGAGGAGCTTCCTTGTTAGGCTGAGAGGGCGCTTTCATCAGACCGGCCTAATCAGGTCGGCTGAAACGGGTGAAAACAAGATGACTCACTTCAGAGTTTAATTTGTAATCCAAAGCACTCTGCCGAACACAATCATCGGGCGCTTCTGAGCCTAAAAATCTACATTTTGCATGAACACATATTCCTGTTGAGTCATTTCTGAACATCAAGGGATGGAGAATAAACCAAATTAGGTGTCTTATCTCCAAGCAGACACACGATCCGTCCTTTAGAAGTGCAAACAGAGCGAGAAGACTCAGGGCACTCGTGTTGATTGAGGAGGCTGTCGTTGTTAAAAAGATGGACAGACTTTATAATAGCATTAAATTGGAGCGCTGTGGGATTTTCTGAGCGAGCAGCTGGTCAGACGACAGAAAAAGACGTTTCTGTGAACTCAGAGGACTTTTAACAGTGATCAAAGAGTCCGTGTTCATCGCTGCAGGCTTGATGAGCGAAGCTTTGGTCGGACGAGAGAAGACGAGAGTCAGAAACTGAGATGCAGACTGAATCAGAAACATTCAGAGTCTGTGATGCTGGCAGACATGATGAGGTTTTTGCAAAATGGCAATTAATCTGTGGTAGTTGTACTAATTAAAACATTTATTTGGTAATGTGCGCTGCTAAAATACAGAAATAACTGACATGTCGGATTGCAACTTGTCTTGCAAAAACAGGAAGGAGTTTTAAAGCCTGGAAATGAGTAAAAAGTAATCTAATCCATCATCCCCATAAAACCATAAAATAACCTTAATTAAATTATTGTAACTGAAGTTTAAGACAAACAATAACAATATCTTTGACCTAAATGGAGCTGAAATAAACTGAACAGGAGCTGCAGGTGAAAGTTAGCCTGTGTTGCTAATCTGGCTAATCTGGCACATTGACGTGATGAAAGCAGGCGCTCATGTTAATTAATGTAAATTGTCCTTTTTAAATAAAATAAGCATAAACATAACATTTATTGTCTTTTTTGCTGGTTTCCATTAAAAAACTTACAGTGGAATCATATAATATTTCCATATTCTCATGTCAGTGCCAATTAATCCAGTTTTCTCACAAACTTTTTCAGTTGAAAAATATCAGAAAAAGCATCGGGACTGTCTGAGTCACTGAAGTCACTGTTTATAAAATAGAAACCATGCTGATGTTAAAAATACACAGCTGTCTTTGCATTCGGCTCTGCAGGATTACATCCAGCCGTCGGTGTTTGAGGGAGATGTTGTCCTTGTTAACATCCAGACTTCAGAATAGTAACCAGGACGCTATGTGCTGCTAACAGCTGCTGTTGATCCGAGACCTATTCTGGGATCACAGCGCTCGGCTTCTCTGCCAGCAGAGACTCACTAAAAACTCCCGTCAGACCGAGTCGCTTTCTGATGAGCAGATTATCACAGGAGTCAGTGCACAGAGGCGAGGTAAGGTGAGACGAGATTATCGTGATATAACATCACATAACGTAAAGAAAACGAATATTAAAGCTGCATTAAATGACCTCTTTGGCCACTTGGGGGCAGCAGAACGAGCATAAACACAACATGGACAAACACGTTATAAAAAAGATGAAGAACCACTTTAAGCATTTTGAACAGAAACATCTGTAACAACAGAGACGTCGTTTGTTTGATGCATGAAAACAGGTTCAGCCAATCGTGTTGCAGCTCTGGTTGGAGCGATAAACAACTCGGAGCTGAGAAAACTTGAGCTTGTGTAGAAAAAGTAAAGTTTGTTTTAGACCTTATTATTTTAGAGGAACATCACCAAACTTTTTATTCATTTTTCTTTTTTATCAGATTGACTGATGATTCAACACATGCAGTTTTTTTTTACTTCAGTGACCTTTGAAAGTGAAGTTACTCTCATTCATTCAGTGAGACACTTGAGTTTAGTTTCATTTACTGTCATTTTACAACACAAAGTTTCACACTGAATCCACAGTTGTAGCCCTCCATTCTACATATAAATAGAACATAAACAAATACAGGATTTAATGCATTTAGAAACACACTTTTTGATAAATATGCAGCTAAACAATATTAAGCAGAGGTGATTTCAGAGAAGGTGTGGGGGTATAATGCATCTGTACTCAGATATTTGACCTTGTGAGAGTTTAACTGAATATGATTTGATTTTATTTGATCTGCAATGTAAAAAAAGAGGATTCTTTATCGTCCTGTTTTTAAAAGCTTCTGACATTAAAATTCAGTTTTCCACGTTGACAAACGAGTAAAACTATCGTTCTTGCAGCAGCCAGGTTAGCTGCAGCTATTCCGGTTAGCTGGCTGCCTCTCAGCGCAGTGAACACAGTGGTGGAGCGGAGGTACTGCAGCCTGGTGTGTGTTCAGCTGCAGCAGATCCTCCTCCTGAGTTCCTGCTGGTTCTTCGCTCCCTGTTTGTCTGAACAAACACTCCAGGCTTCGCTCGGTTCAGCCTCAAGCTGAAGACTCGAGCTTCCTCTCGTCCTGCCTGCAGGGCCGACGGTCGCAGTGTTGAGTTTCCTCATGACTGATGTGCTGTCGGTTATTCTGAGGCCTCCGTTCATCTCCTAATATAGAGCTTCAGCTGCGGTCATTTAACCAGGAAGCAACAGGAGGTTTGTTAGAGACGGTCATCGCCGGCGGCTGAATAATGAAGGCCGGGACAGTAATAAGAAAAAGATAAATGGCTGCTCGTCGACACTCAGGGCCGCTCGGCTTCACTGCTGTTCACAACACTGGACATCAGAGGACAGTGTGTCGTTTCAGGGGGGAAATGGGTTTTAGTTTGTGATGTTTCTGCTGTGTGACAGTGAAGGAAGCTGAGAAACGACACACATTTACACCAGGAGCTCATCCAGATACAGACAGCAACATTACACAACGTCTTTTTACATTTTTAAACTTCTGAACAGACATCAAGGAGGAATTTTTCTCGTTTGAAATGCAATGTAATGTGCTTCCTGCCCAGAAATCACCGTGAAGTTGTTTTGTAGGTATTTTTAGTGACATGTTAGAGTTTGTCGTATCATGAAAAACAGTAAAAACCTGCTCATCCTGCATTCAGAGTCATTCACTCATTTCGCATCAAATTAAACGGTGCGTTGTTATGACGACGCCATGGAGACATAAAGAGAAAGATGCTGCTCAGCTTCACTGATCGTTGCACAAACACGAAGCTTCTCTCTCGGTGAAACTGGATCAAATTGGATGTTTTTTAGTCCAAATGTTAACAGGTAACTGAAGTTGTACTTGATGCTGAAGTAACTGTAGCTGCTGCTAACTGTGCCGACTCAGCAGCATCAGGACCAAACACATCCTGTGATACTGCTCTGTGAATACTTTTACTTCATGTACTGAAGGTACATTTTACTGATGATACTGATATATTTTTACCTCATAGTTTTTATTTAACACTTCAAGGAACATTTCCATAATGTTGTAAAGGGTTTTAAATTCCTTTCTCTGATTAAACTGATGAAACAGTCCATTCTTTACAAACATCAATTCATCAATTATTCAAACTCAATTTGTCCGGCAGTTTTAAGCCAGTTTGGTTCAGAAGTGTTTTACCGATGAGGGACGAGACGACAAAGCAGGTAAGAACCAAAGTAATAAACCAAAATAAAAGAGAGAAAACAGATTAAAAGCATGAAGAAAGAGTGTGAGCTGCTGTCTGCCTGTCTGTCTGCCTGTCTGCCTGCTGACGGTCTCACAGCAGAGTCCACACTTCCTGTCGCTCTCTCTCTCTCCTTCCTCCGCCGCCAGCCGAGGTTATTAATACAGGCCTCAACCCACATTCCCTGCTGGTGTAATTATTGTGTCATTCACAGAGTGTGGACGCGCTCTGATGGCTCCTCCCTGATTAATGAGTGTGATCGTTGCAGGTGGCTGCAGCTTAATTAGGATTAATTGGCTTTCACATCCAAAGTCACCTGTCGGGCGCAGCAGGTGGAGCAGACCTGCAGGTTCCTCCAGGAGCTGCTTTGTTTGAGTCGGTCGTCAAGAGACACTGAAATAAAGAAACTTTTAACAGTTTAGGTTCTTTTTGACATCGAGGATTATCGTTTGGCATATTACAAGAAGATGCATTTGGACAAAATGAAAACCACAATATTATTGAGGGAAAAGCCGGCTGCAGAGAGACAGGGAATAAGTAAGGATAAGAGGGAAAAATATAGGGTAAAAATTAAATAATTTAAATATATAAAATAGAAATTTGATTGGAAATATCAATAGAAACTATTCAAAATGGCATTTGATCCAAAACTCCTTCACAACGTCATCAAACTTGGCTTTTTCCAGTGTTTTGATAGAGAGACCTCTAGTGGCAGAAATGACAGAAATATCCTCAGAACATCGATGCTAACACAGTGATGAGTAAATATTGTCTCCATCTTTAGGCTAACGTCGGCGTGCTAACAGTAGCTAATTAGCTTAAACCCAAAGTGCAGATGAAGCTGACAGGACTGTCATTAGTTCTTTCTTTTCTCAAACCAAAGTACTGGACTCATTATAACGGCCTGATGATGGCGCCAGAGGGAAAGTCAGAGGATCACCAAAGTTAGCACAGCTGATTTTAAAAGAAACATGAACATGTGAACAATAAAGTCAAGACAAAACACTGAATGTGTTGAGATATTTCAGAGTGAAACAGGTGGAGGACGACCGTCACTGTGGATGGTGTCATCGTTTCTGGAGGCCGACGGCTCGTCTTGAGTTACAGGTGTCGTTCCTGCCAGCAGCTTCCTGTCACAGTCTGTCTCAGTTACTCTCATCTGTAAAAATAGAAAAAACTTAATCTCATAAAGAGGCAGGTCAGATCTGAGCGAGTCTCTCAGGAATATCAGGTTTTTTTATCTGGACCTGCATCAGTGAGCAACACAGACGTTTATCCACGCCGGCCAGAAGAGACGGATGAGAGGACAGATATCAGTTTCATCTGTTGACTGATGGATCGCAGCCTCACACACACGAACGTCGACTTCTGCAGAAAAACATTTTATTAACCGATCAGTCGGCTCAGAACTTCACAGAGAAAACCAGATTAAAAATCCAGCAGAACCTAATCCTCGTGTTCTCTGTATTCCAGATGTTTCAGATGTTTGAGATGTAAATCAGTTTCATCTCAGCAGACACGACGTGTTCAGACAAACTCAGCAGAGGGAAACTGCACAAAATGTCAGAATATCCCTTTAAGTAATGTAACTAAAGGTTTTTCAGTTTAACTCACTGATCAGATCTTTGTTTGGGTTCAAGCAAGTTTAAAAAAACTCTTTGAGAAAAGGTCGTCCTACCTGAGCAGGTGTAACGACAGACAGAGAAAAGTGGAAACAGACAGAAAGTATTTACTCCAGTACTTAAACACTGAATCTAAAATAATTATACTTGAGTCTTTTCTTGTATTCCTTTTTTTATACTCCACCTGTCCTGTCCAAGAAGTTAAGTTATATTTAGTTTTGTCTCGTGTCTTTGTTGTCTCGTGGCTTCCTGTTTTATTTTGAAATCTAACTCTCCTCTTGTTTCAGGTAACTTGCTCCTTCCCTTTATGTGTTTCCCACTGGTCTGAGTGTCCTGATTGTTTCCACCTGTTTCCCTTTACCTTGTGTGTATATAAAGTCTGTGTTTCCCTTTGTCCTGTGCCAGTTTGTCTTGTTTTGTGAAAGCAGAAAACCTTTGTCAGTCCATGCCGCATTTTCTTAAGTTGAGTTTTGATTTCTTTGTTATTTTGTTTAGTCTTGCCTCACATTAGTTTGATACTTTGCCACATAGTTGCTTTCCTCTATAAGAGGGATTTTCCTTTGATACTTTGTCATTAAAGAACTGTTTATGTGAACTTGCATTTGGGTTCACGTCCTAGTTCAGTTGTGACACCACCACTTTGACTTCTTTTCACAGTCTGGTTCTGGTACTTTTACTCCGGTAAAAGATCACAGTATTACTTTTTCACTCTACCACACTGTAACATCAGATGTTGATGGTTTAGTTTCCACAAAAAGAAAATACTCAGTGATGCCTCTGATGTGCAGAAACACATCAGAAGTTTCCAGAAGACAAACAGAAGTTGGTTTATTTTAACACAAAGGTTGACGGCATGTTTGAAGCTCAGCTTTGTGTTTTTGCTGCCTGCGTCTCATCAGAAACACATTCAGTCGCTTCAGTTTCAGCTTCAGCACAACATCACTGCAGTTATGCAGAAAGAAAAAAGGCTTCAGGCCTCAAACAAAACAAGTCGAGGCCTCGTGCAGAAAGAGCAAGTTAACAAGGCGAGTTAAACAACTCAACAGATAAAATTCTGAGAAATTAATCTGCTTGATTATATTGAAACTTATTAGACTTGTATTGAAATCATATTAAAGTCCGACATCACACACAGAGGATCTGCATCATCACGCAGGTCGGACTGATACGAACAGGCAGTTTTACTGGAGTGAAAACCTGAGTTTAAACATCATGAAGAAGAAAAAAGCTGCTTCTCTCTGTCTGATTCTGACAGATTCAGTTATTTCTTCTTTCTTCTCTGCAGGGAAACGCAGAGATCCCATCAGTGGCCGTCACCAAGTCTCCCAAAGGTCTCGGCCTGGACGGGGTGGAGATCGAGCCAGACTCCTATGATGTCCCCGTCGACCTCTCCTCCGATGAAGAGTACCTGAGCGTGGAGGAGGCCGACCCCTCGAGAGCCGCTCGCATCAAGAAGTCAATGGCGAAGAGCACGGCGACCCTGAAGGCTGCGTTCTCCAAGGAGAACATGAACAAAACCAAAGACAACCTGGGAAACAAGTTCCACAACCTGGGCGAGAAGGTGATGCCGCCAGAGCGCAGGGACAAGATGCACCAGGCGGGCGAGCGGCTGAAGCAGTCGGGCGAGCGTCTGAAGGAGAACATCGCCAAGAAGGCCCCGTCCAAAGAGGCCTTCCGCATCAAGCTGAAGAAGGAGCGAGCCGTGGCAGAGGGCCAGGAGGGCGCCGAGGGGGAGGGGGCGGAGCCGGCGGCGCTGCCAGGGGTCACCTACACCGAGGTCGCCATGGAAACCAAGAGGGAGGGGCCCGTGGAGGAGGCCGGAGCCACCCGGATAGGAGAGGAGGATTACAAGAAGTAGATCAGATCAGACAGAGCTGACAGAGGAGGAGGCAAGACGGAGGAGAAAACCTGCAACGTAAGGATTTACAGAGGAGGTCTGTGATTGGTCGACATCCATGACGGACAGCTTCCATTTGCCAGAGGAAGATCTGGAGATGGAAATCAGTAAAGACACCAGAGAGTCATCAATTTAATATTTATTAAATCTACATCAAGGCGATTATTGGAGTCAAATTGGTCTCTGAAATAATATCTATATTTTACAAATCTATAGTTTAATTAACTTGAGTTGAAGTGAGAATCTTTAATTTGAATGCACTAAGAAAAAAAATCATGTTTAGAGTTTGTCTTATTCCCACACTGAGGTGAAGATGTGACGGTCAGAAAGGAAAAGAAAGATGTCTGATTAAACTTTAAAAAGGAGGAAGAATGTTGATCTGAAGTTCTCGTGATGATCTTGTATCTGGATGTTCATACGATGTTGTACATACTGCTCAAACCGGGGGGGTAAAATCTGGTCCATGCAGGCCTCAGCTGGTCTCTGAGGGTCCTGGAGAGAAAAAAATCAAATAAAGTGGATTCAAAGTCAGACTGGTTTCTGTTTGCAAAAAAACGTAGATAAAGTTTGAGTTGAAACTTGAAGGTGTTTGCATCAGACAGACGTTAAAGCTGCACAGAGGAAGAGACTCAGTAAACTGTGATGATTCATGCTGCGTTCACTTCCTGTGGATGTGGCTTCTTTGGAAACTTTGAGAAGTCCAGATTTTAAATAAAGTTATGTTGGTTTTGGTCAAACAGCCTCATCAGATCAAACCTTCGCTCGGTGCAGCTTTGAGTCTGACTGAGCAGCACATGCAGCAGCTTGAGATAGAAAATAGAACTTTGCATGAACGTCGTGACGGCGAGTTGTGATGCAAATCTCATCTCGATTGTCACATTTTAGACGTCAGGCTGTAAAAACTCATCTGAGAGTGAATGTGGTGGATTTAAGGCGGACTGAGACGTGGTGTTGGAAGCTTCAAAGCTTTTTTTCTGAGCGCTGCTGAATTTTGGCATATGAATGTTTTAATTTTTTTTTTTTTCTTAAATTTTGCTGCTTGATATTCACATTTTCTTTTGAAGTTCGGTGAGCAAACTGACTTTATTCTCCTGGAGTGATTAGTGAGGTCACAGCTTTCATCGGGATGAGAGGATTTTCACTCATCAGATTCGTATTTTCTGCAGAAGCTCAGTGCTGTCATCGTGTATTAGCACAGTGTTTTATTCTGAATCGTTCGCTCTCTGCGCAGCTTCGAGCTTCAGCTTCGCTTCTTAACTTACTGTGTTTATGTTCCTGGTGAGTTAAACTGTGCTGACGGTGAATTTAGTGCAGAACATTGATGGTATTTGCTTATAGGTTTGAATAGTTTTGACTCTAAGTTTCATCTCTTGCATAAATTATTTTTTTTCTTTCTTTATAACACCTCAGTTTCTGTATTGTGTCATTTTTACAATCATCCCAGTCCAGCTGTTGATTGCTTTACAGCACCTGCATTGATGTTTTGGCCTTTAATGTAAAAGAAGCACCAGAGATTCATGGTTTTGTTTTGTTTTTGTATAAATAAAGTTCTCTTGAAACCTCTTTGACCTGCCACGCTGAATGAAAAAGCACATAAAACACAGAAAATGCATGAAACCGTCTTGTTGGTGTTTTTGTTTTTAATCTGATGAAAACTTAAATATTTCATAAATATTTCATCCTGTTCAAAGCAGCACCTCATCCAGCTTCATTAGGCATCAGACAACACAGCAGGACTCAGTGTGAACACCATCAGACCCTGCAGGAGTGTAGTACTCGGATACTTTGTAACTGTAACTATAATTAAAAATGCCATGGAGTCGGAGCCTTTGATCTTTGCTTATCTTCTCACAGATGTGAGGTTTTATCAGCAGCATCTCGGGCTCAGATCGTCTGCTGCTCAAATTAAATCACTAACTTGATGTCGGTTCGGGCAGAGCGCGATCACTCAACTGAGTCAGCAGAGTCCTGCAGATTCACGTCTCTGCCGGCGTCTAAATGAAATGCCAATCATTCTGCTTCGCTCTGGAGGGAATTTACAGTTCGACTCGTGTGTGTGTGGCCGCTGCCCTCAGCAGCAGTTTGTCAGCTGTGAATTTATTCCCTCAAAGAGTCCAATCAACCATGTGGAGATGATAAAAGATGCCATCCGACTGGAGCCTAATGCAAGAGACAGCTCTGCTAACATAGACCTTTATTTTGAAAGGATATGTGTGAAGACATATTGAGAAGGTGCAGCAATGATAAATATGGTACTGAAACAAGCTCAGTATCAACATGAACACATCTGAAGATACGTGACTTCCAGCAGACAGGAAGAGGATGACAAGCTGTTATCTGAAGAGCTCTGAGGTAAATGTAGTGGAGTTAAAAAGAGCAAATACTCATGTGAAGTACAAGGACCTCGACTTAGTCAGCTTATCTACACAACTGAGGTAAATGAGTAAGTTTCTTTATAGAAATAAAAGACTTGTCACGTGGATTCTGTAGCACTTTTAGCTGCCTGGACTGAGAGCCATATTTTGCTCTTTGGCTTCTCGAGTTTTTTGCATATGAAACATTTTCAAAGTTAAAAAGTCCAAAAGTCACCACCAAAGGGAGTTTTTCTCTCTGCAGAAAACACTGATCCTGAACTTCATCACCATGAAACACAGATTCACCTCCAGCAGGAGACCGTCCTCCAGCCAAGCCTCCATCTCTGTGTGTCGCTGCATTTTTAAAAAAAAAAGATCAAACTGCAGATATTTGTTCTTAGCGATGTTAATTTTCTCTGCAGCAGCCTCCAAAAGACCCAGAGGTCATTAAAATGAGTCTGAACCAGGACACCATTTTATCCAGAGTCGGACCTTTTTGTTTCAATGATGCAAACGATAAAACAAGTGTTAAAAAATATCTCTCAAGTCTGTTCAGCCAATCAAATCCGTGCAGTCGAGACAAGAGGCGGAGCTCAACTCAGAGCAGATTCCTTCTCAACATGCTGAGGTCAAGTTTCAGGTTCAGAGGCGGCTCTCGTGGTAACATTTAGGTAAAAGTGCAGCAGGACTCAGCCGCAGTGAATCCTCGGTTGTGTTTTAGCAGATGAAGAGTCGGCTGTTCCTGGTCAGACCTGAAGGAGGTGACCAATCAGAGCAGAACTTAAGGAGAAAAGAGCTGAAGCCAACAGAGAGGCTGCAGCAACACACAGGCGGATAAAAATCATGTTTAATGCACATGAAAGCATGAACCTCCACATATAAAAGCCCCGACCTGAGGAGGAGCATGATTCGGCCTCTTTAAGCGTCGGTGTTAAATGTGATTATGAGCCTGGATGTTTCTGTGATGAAGCTGCTCTCTGCAGGTCGTCAGCTGTTCCGGCTAATTTCAGCACTGCAGCTTTTTATAGCCTCCGCCAAACTTAGAAAGATGAAACCTCCTCCTCCTCCGCCGCCGCCGCCGTCTGCACCTCCTGCAATCGAGATTGGTCGTCGCCGGCGGGCACCTGTGCTTCACTGTTACCAGGTTGTCACGGCAACTGTACCCATCAAAGCTTAAGAGAAGTGAAGCAAAATGACATTAATTAATTCCCCTTCGTTCAGGCGGATCTGGGAATGTGAGCCACATGATAACTGTGGTGCTCTGCAGTGTTTCTCCTCTGCAGAGCAACACTGGCACCCAAAACCATAATTTTGATTTATTTCAGTGCTTATGAGAGAGAGAGAGGCAGAGATAGGGACTCCACTCTGGAGTGATTGCATTCAGCTCCATCTGCTTGTTATGCATTAGCCGAGCACAATTGAGCTCTTCAAGCAATCTGGTGAAAAGAAATGGCCTTGGGTGATTCCAGCGCCGAGGAGGAGGAGAGGAGCTCCGTCTGCTGATCCAACGCTCCATTAAGACAATTTCATCTTCTCCTTCAGAGTGTGAACACTTCTTCTTCTGTGCCAGAAACACTTGAGTAACCCGCAGATGTTTCCTGAGGAGTCTCTGTTGCTCTGAGATTGACTTGTCAAATCTGTTCTCTCCGCAGTGTAATATGTATTAAGACTTTCACAGGTCGCATTTCCATTTCCATTGTGTTACTCAGAGCAGAGTGAAGTTCACGGCTCCGCTCAGGACTCTCTTCCTTTTGTATTCAACTTGATTTATCACCTGAAAAGTCAAAATCTCACAGTACAGAATATGTCTTCTTTAAAATTACCTGTGTTAAAGCTTCACAGAGACGGTTGCTTGGAGGTCTAATAACATGTTTTTCTTTGTGCACTGTGACTGCTACAAGACTGCAGAAGAAGAGCAATCTGCTGACCAGAGAAGAAGTCGAAGTACAGACGACAAGTAACTGAGAGAGTTGCAACGTGCTGCTTTGTCCTCCAGAAATTACATTTATGCAAAGTATTGCAGAGACACAACACGACCTGCACAGGTTCAGTGTTTCTCTCCCGGAACATCGCAGAGACAAACACAACCAGAGATCTTGTCTTCTTTGTTCCACACAATCTTCTTTCTTGTCAAAACCCACTGCCTACATTGCCCACAATGCAACAAAGCAGATCATTTTGGCGTGAAATCAGGGTGTGTTGTGTTTGCCTGCAGCAGAGATGAGGAGCAGCTACAACCTGTTTCAAGGTGGCATGATCGACCAAACTGCAGGCTGTTGCCTCTTTTTTTCTGCATCAGTGTCTCAGAAGCTGAACATCTGCAGAAAATCAGCTTTCACATTAAATCTAAGTTTGGTTTGTTTTGCTCTCTGAAGGATCTTTCTGCTCAGAGAGAAAAGAGACAGTTTAAGCGTCCTGAGCTGTTCGATGGAGAGTGTTTGCTTTTCTGATTTAGTGCTCAATAAATGTTTATCTTCTACAGTTTAATCTTATTGCACTGAGGAAGACGACGGGTGGTTTAATGCAAAACTCTACAGACGCCATGACACCACTGAGGAGAAGGTCAGTGTGAGCAGAAACTCTCAGTGTCTGCAGCTCAGTCAGCGGCTGGTTTTCCACCTGTGTCCGATGGTTTTAACGTCTTACTTTCACTGCTGGTTCATCATGTTCAGTCCTCCGCTGGAGGCTGGTTTGTTCTGGTGCAGAGAATAAAAATTTCAACTCTCTCCAGATGAGCTGGTTCCTTCTATAATGGCAGCTGTTGGCTTCAAGTTAAGTTGTGGCCTTTAA